>CAJNDS010002255.1:457500-512500 GCA_905221605.1 Symbiodinium natans
TTAGGGTTTAGGGTTTAGGGTTTGGGGTTTAGGGTTTAGGGTTTAGGGTGTAGGGTTTAGGGGGCCTTCTGAGCGCAGGACATACACGGCAAACAGGCTTGTTGACCAGAAACCAGCAAGGGAGGCATCCCTTTCGTCTCTTAAGCATCAGAATCCAAAGCCCGAAGCCTTCAACCCTAAACCCTAAACCCTAAACCCTAAACCCTAAACCCTAAACCCTAAACCCTAAACCCTAAACCCTAAACCCTAAACCCTAAACCCTAAACCCTAAACCCTAAACCCCCTAAACCCTAAACCCTAAACCCTAAACCCTAAACCCTAAACCCTAAACCCTAAACCCTAAACCCTAAACCCTAAACCCTAAACCCTAAACCCTAAACCCTAAACCCTAAACCCTAAACCCTAAACCTTAAACCCTAAACCCTAAACCCTAACCCCTAACCCTAAACCCTAAACCCTAAACCCTAAACCCTTACACTTTGAGGGTCGAGGGTTCCCCTGACGCCCCAAATCCTCAACCCTAAACTTCATAGGGTTTAGGGCTTAGGGTTTCACTGGCACGCCAAGTGCACAGCTTTGCCCGGTGTGATCCCAAGGGCAAAGCCTTCCAGCATGAAACGAGCTGGAATCTGATGGACCGAATCGAGCGCCTTGGCGCCCCTCCACCCTCTTAGACGGAGTCGCGGGGTTGAGGGTTTAGGGTTTAGGGTTCAGGGTTTAGGGTTTCTTTCTAAAGGAGATTTCAGGGCTCCTTCCCTTCCTTAACGAGTTCTGAAATATAAGCGCTTTGTTGGATCAGGGTTTCCCCCGAGTCTATTTCTTTTTTCTGCATACCCTCAAGCCCTACCCCACCACGCCCCCGTCCACCCACCACACCCCAAAAACCCAATGAAGGGCCCATGTGAAGGGACCATGAAACTATCCGAACTGAAGTGTTTGGTTGCTTTTGGCTGTTCCAAGATGGGAAACTTAAGTCTAAACCCTCATATCTAGCCCTCCCCCCTGCCCCCTCCCCCCCCTCCCCCACCCTCAAGCTTCGTGTGGTCCCCTTACCCTTGTTTAGAGGGGTTCGCAGGGATCCGAAGTTACTATGTGTAGTGTATATAAGGTTTCTATAGCAGGGGACCTAAATTAAGGGCCCCTAAACCCTAAACCCTAAACCCGAAACCCTAAACCCTAAACCCTAAACCCTAAACCCTAAACCCTAAACCCTAAACCCTAAACCCTAAACCCGAAACCCGAAACCCTAAACCCTAAACCCTAAAAACCCTGAAGGTCGGCTGTCACCGCGGAGCGGCCGAAAGAGATGACGAAGGCGACTGGCATGTTGAAGGGCTTTGTAGGGTTCCTACAAGGCCCCTTATAATACCTCTTGCTAAGGGCCCTTATATCAACCATTTTCTAAACCCAAAACCCTAAACCCTAAGCCCTAAACCGTAAACTTTAAGTCCTAACAAAACCCTAAACCCTAGACCCTGAACCCTGAACCCTAAACCCCAAACCCAGACCCCGTTGTAGCGGGAGGGTGGTTCCCCGCACCCGGAGTTTCCCCTCTCAAGAAGGCCCGAGGACTTGGTAGGGCGCCGAAACAGCGAGAGCCTCAACCCTGAACCCCTAAACCCCGAAACCCTGAACCCCCTAAACCCCTAAACCCTGAATCCCCTGAACCCAAAACCCCCTAAACCCTGAACCCTGAACCCCTAAATTCCCAAAGCTCCACGGCCAGGATATGAAAGTGCAGCTCCTCCAAACTGTATATCGGCAGATGGATATACGACACACCGGGAAGATTAGCTCCTTGGCTCTTGCAGGAGACCGGATGGTCTGGGGGTTTGAGGCTCTTGTGTAGCTGTGCAGGCTTCCCCAGCTTCAGGGTTTAGGGTTTACGGGTGTATTAACCGGGAGCTATGATGCGATGCGATGGTGAGAGTTTCTGAGGAAGGTATGCAGCGGTCTGGCACCAAGTCGCAGTCATAGGCCCCAAGAGTGCGAAGGCCTTAAAACCCTATCTGCGCCTACGAACACCCCGAGGCGGACGTCTCCAAAGCAGCCCCCAATGCTTCTTTCACCCCAGCTGAACGCCAGGCAAGCAAGATCTGGGATCCATGTTGCGGAAGGTGGACCCCACGATCACCACGCAGAAAGCAGCTTGGGAGCGCAATTCAGCACTGTAGTTCTTCAAGGAGAGAGGAACAACAACTAGTTGTGGTACCTTTCGTAAATTTTCGTAACATAACGTTGCAATTGTCCCTAGACCCTAAACCCTAAACCCTAAACCCTAAACCCCAAACCCCAAACCCTAAACCCTAAACCCTAAACCCTAAACCCTAAACCCCAAACCCTAAACCCCAAACCCTAAACCCTACAAACCTGAAACCAGACCTGCAAGGTCACGGGCCTCCTCAAGAAGATGAGTACCGACGGCGACGACAATGTGAGCTTTGAGGAGCAACTCGCCAACCTTGTCCACAGACATTCCTTCAAATGGGTTTAGGGTTCAGGGTTTAGGGTTTGGGGTTTGGGGTTTCGGGTTTGGGGTTTGGGGTTTAGGGTTTGGGGTTTCGGGTTTGGGGTTTGGGGTTTGGGGTCAAATGTACTTATATTGATGCAAGTAGTTGTATGCATATTTATGCGCATATTTATACTGAGATTTGTACGTACGAATAAACAACTAGTTTGCAGCCAGGCACGGCAGGAATGGGCTGCCCCATAACTTCAGGTTTCAGGGTTTTGGGGTACCCTAAATTCACTCTTTTCATCCCTAATCGGCTCCCTCTCCAACGTTTTCGAGCTTGGGACTTAACGGGGGCCGATTTTTGTCGATCTTAAACTCTAAGTCAAAGCCGCGCGGTGCTATAATCCCTACTAAGGACTGTTCGTATAAGGGGGAACATCCCAAGAAGTTCCATTCTAACGAAGTAGGGCTTTGTATTCACGCGACCATGCCCAAGACGTATAGTCCAAACTTTCAGCCTTTCCCATGATGGGGTGGTGCAGGCACGACATGGACTTCCAAGCAGCCCTGAACTCCCGACCCCCGTAACACCCAGTTCTTTCGCCAAGGTTTGTGGAGTTCTACACGTCGGAAGAGTCAAACAGTGATGCCGATATCGTCAAGGCATGCGATCGGGGCTGAACTTTTTGTGCCCTGATTCCGAGAAGCCCGAAGCACACGTCTGAAAACCCCAAGCCCTACAACTCGATGAAGTCCACATGGGTATTTGTCAAAATCTGGGGTACCCTTTCTACACCCCAAACAGGGTAGAATTCCCCTTATAAGGACCCCCCAAAATACCCTGAACCCTAACCCTAAACCCAAAATGCCCCAAGCCCAAAACCCAAAACCCTAAACCCTGGCCCTAAACCCTAAACCCTAAAACCTAACACCCCGATTTTGGAACCCCCCCCCCCAATCTGGCCTAGAAGCCCTTGACTCCAAACCCCTAAGCCCAAGCACCCCGACCTGCATGAGGCGTTTGATCTTGGGGGGGGGGGGTGTTTAGGGTTTAGGGTTTAGAGTTTTGGGCTTGGGGTTGATTTTCCCAAAGAAGAGCGATCCGTTTGAGCAGTCCTTTGGAGGAGACCGGTTCCTTGCATGTGGGGATTCAAGGGTAACCCGCCCTGATGTTTGGAAGCTCCCATGTGGAGAGCTTTGCTGTCTGGGGCGGACAAGGAAACTCTGACAGGGCTTAGGGTTTAGGGTTTAGGGTTTAGGGTTTAGGGTTTAGGGTTTAGGGTTTAGGGTTTAGGGTGGGCATGCCAAGCAGCTCACCGGGAGATCTTGCAGTCGAATGTGGGATTGTTGCGCGCAAGTACTGTGCATCAGATGCTGAGAAATACCTTCTTGATGCTTGGTCGTTCGAGATTCAAGTTCTGCGGTAAATTTCAAGGGTAGTGTATGGTCCTTCTCGAACGAAGACCCTTACACACTTTCAGTCACTTCGAAAGGGCCCCGCGGATGCGAGTTTTTTTGACAGAAGAGCTGCTCTTCGGGTGTGCAAGGCATGGAGATGCTTTTTTGAAACCAGGGTTTAGGGTTTAGGGTTTAGGGTGTAGGGTTTAGGGTTTAGGGCTTAGGGTTTAGGCAGATCCTATACAGGAGTATGGACAGGGCCAACAGCTGGCATTGATGTTGGCAACTGAGCATGGCCATGCGCAGATTCCGCGAGTTTCTCCAAAGCACCTCCCTTTGGTACCATTCACTCCTCAGTCCCGGGGTTTAGGGTTTAGGGGTTTCGGTTTAGGGTTCAGGGTTCAGGGTTTAGGGTTTATGAATCCCTCCCGGCCCCCCCCCCCCCCCCCCCCCCCCCCCCCCCCCCCCCCCCCCCCCCCGCCCGCCCCCGCCCCCCCCACCCCATCAAGCGGCAGGGATGTGGCAGATTGCGGGGTGCTCGCGTGTTCAGGCAACCTTCCGCGCGTGGGACAAGGACGGCAATGGCATGCTTTCCAAGCGCGAGTTTTTTGGCGCGCCGGCCTCAGGTGAGGGTTTTGGAAGTAGGCCACATTGCTACGGGTTGCGTCGATGAGCTTGCTGTGCGTGATTTTCGGGTGCCATCGCGTTTTGTGGTTGCGTGTTTCGGAGCCAGCTAGCTGGCTCTCGTCGCTCTCTGCTGTTGCAGGTGTTGCTTTTGCGCTTTGTTGCTTCTGACACTGCAAAGCGTTCGTTCTCGCTGCGGCCAGTGCCGGTTTGACGTCACTCTCTGGCATCGCAAGATTGGTTGAGGGTATCGGCATGCTGGGCTTGTTCTAAATTGTAATTGGGGCCCTGAAGGGGATTGAAGCATAGAGTTCATATCAGGGACCTCAATCTAGCACTCTTCCACAGTTCCTGCTTGAATGAGGTGTTTGTGCTGCCCGATTCCGAACACCCCGAAAGTATCCCCAAGTCCCTAAACCCTGGACCCTGAACGCCCCAAACCACCCAAAACCCTGAACCCTACACCCTACACCCTAAGCCCTAAACCCTAAACCCTAAACCCTAAACCCTAAACGGCCCTAAACCCTAAACCCTAAACCCTAAGCCCTAAACCCCAAGCCCTAAGCCCTAAGTCTCTAAAGGCCCAAGTCCACTTTTCGAGCACAGGTTGGGTTGTTCCCCCATCTTCTAGCAGCCCTTCAGAGGGATCATAGTACCCCCCTAAACCTAAACCCTAAACCCTAAACCCTAAACCCTAAACCCTAAACCCTAAACCCTAAACCCTAAACCCTAAACCCTAAACCCTAAACCCTAAACCCTAAACCCTAAACCCTAAACCCTATTTCTAATCCCCATTCATGACTGTTGGTAGACGGGGAACGCCCCAAAGCACAGGTCATGAAGAGCCTGAACCCTGAAGGCTGAACCCTGAACCCGGAGCCCCAAACCCTAAACCCTAAACCCTAAACCCTAAACCCTAAACCCTAAACCCCAAACCCTAAACCCTAAACCCTAAACCCTAAACCCTAAACCCTAAACCCTAAACCCTAAGCCCTGAATGACACAGGTCATGAAGAGCTTGAACTGCAAGATGACCGAAGCCAAGATCCAGCTCCTTTACTCTGCATCCCGCCTGAGCTGAGGGGGCAACCCACGATGCCATGAGGGGCTTAAACCCGAAACCCTAAACCCTAAACCCTAAACCCTACACCCTAAACCCTAAACCCTAAACCCTAAACCCTAAACGCTAAACCCTAAACCCTGAAGTGGCGCTCCTCCAAAGTCCAAAGAGCGGGGCCGGGGGGGGGGGGAGGAGCTGGGTGGACCGCACGGGGGAAAGGGTCGGAAGGCGGGAATGAGGCCGGAGCCTTGGCGAACCCTATGGACTCACTGGTAGGGAATGGGGGAACGAGGTTCCCTATATCCCCCTGTAAATCCCCTTTAAGGGATGATACAGGGTACCTTCTTCCCCCATTCCCTACTAACTATCTAAAGAGACACCTTGAGTTTGAATCCCTGAAGCCAAAGCCCTAAACGTTAAGCCCAACCTAAAACCTAAAACCTCCCTTATGATGATGATTGCTAGAGTGTATTATTTGTTCTTATTTTGTACCAGCCCTCAGCCCTAAACCATCAATCATTGGGACCCAACTTTGGCGCCGAGTCCCAATCACTGAGCCTGGTTCTCTTGATGCAGCACAGGCCATGGATGCAGATAATGACGGCCTCTCGGCATCACAGAGCGTGCGCTATGTTGGCGAACTTGGTTGGGATTTCGGTTGCCCCATACCTTGGTTGTCTTCTCAGAACATAAAACGGGTGAATAGCATCGTGCGAAGTGGGGCACGCACTTGGCGGAAACACACTCGTCGAAATACAACGCACATACAATGGGAACGAAGCAGAAGTAGAAATACATGTAGAGGAGGAGGAAGAACACGTCGTCGTAGTCCTGGTCATGGTCGTAGTCGTAGTTGTCGTAAGGACGAAAAGTAGTACTAGTCGTAGTAATTAGTAATCGTAGTCGTAGTAGGAGCAGCACCAGTGGCAGCAGTGGCAGCAGTGGCAGCAGTTGCCGTGGTAGACGTGGTGGTGGTGGGTGGTGGTGTTGGTGGTGGTACAGGTGGTGGTGGTAGGCATGGTGGTTGTGAAAGGGTAGTAGTGGTAGCAGCAGGGTAGTGAATAACAGTCTAGAGTACCTGGTGGTAGCATCATCCGTGCAGCTCCCAATAGTGCTGTCCTGATCGCTGCATAAGGTTGTGTGAGTTTTCGAAATTCGATCCCTCAACCCTCAGGTTCGCCTGTGCAACCCTGGGCTTAGGGTGCAGGGAGTACCGGGTTAAAGGCTGTCCAGAGCCCTGCGAGGAAGGATATCTTACGAGGAGTGGATCAACTACATGTTCAAGGCCTGAGTGGGTGCTTGGGTGCGGCAGCTCTCCCGAAGGGAGAGGTTTTCCCCAGCCTGCCAGAATTTGCCTCTCATAGGATAAGGTTGCGTTCTTATGCGGCGGCGATGGACAGAGACAACCCCAAGGCCTTGTGAACTCAACCCCACAAGTGTGGGCCTTGGGATCCCCAATCACCTTAGATTTCGTGGAGATGGGCTCTAGAACGCACAGCGCCCGTGTATTTCTGTCAATCCCTCTGCTGCATTCATCCCTTGAAAGGGGAAGCCTTGCATCGCTTGCACCCTTTCCGACGTTTCACGTGCATTGGACCATCCGCCCATGCGCAGAAGAAGAGCTTAGGGTTCAGCGTTTTGGAGACTGCGCAGAATCTGCAGCCGCTGGAGGGCGGCTGTGAGCGTTTCTGGTTTGCTTAGTCTGGTGGACTGCCCTACTTCTTGCTTCTTCTGTGGGGTCCTTCGCTGTGCTGCCTAGGTTGTCAACGATTGCCATAGTTCTTAAGGAGCTAGGGGGGGGGGCAAACCCTGAACTCAAACACACTACCCAACTCTAGAAGAACAGAATTTGCGTTTTCTTGAATAAAGATTAAACCGTGTACCAACCCTGATTTCGAAGCCTAACAATCTCTCAACCATTTGCAAGACCCGACACCCAAGCTTGTGGTGGCTTTGGGATGTCCTCGGAGATTTAGGGTTGTGAGAGCTCAGGGATGTGTAGGGCGTAGTAGCTTAGAAGCCTACAGTCAGTTGAGCGCTGGTCTGAGTTCCGTGTGGCCGGCCGTGGCTTAGGGTTTGGGGTTTAGGGTTAGGGTTTAGGGTTTGAAGTTTGAAGTTGACCTTAACACACTCCGCACTCCCATCCTACACGGGTGTTAGAGGCTGGGGGTTTCAGGAAGTTTGAAGGTCTCTACAGTTTCCAACTGTGCGGTCTACATCTCCCATCGCGCCAGGCTTTTTATCATGCCGTCGGATCCTTGTATGCCCCCAAACCCCAAACCCCAAACCCTAAACCCCAAACCCTAATCCCTAAACCCTAAACCCTAAACCCGAAACCCTAAACCCGAGACCCGAAAGACCCTAAACCCTAGTTGGATTGCGGATCATCCCTTTGGGGGTCTCTCCTATGATCCTTTAGAGAGTAGGGTTTTCGGGCGTGGGGTTCCGGTTCTCAGCCGCAAGGGTCGATGCAGAGCAGCCTGGTAACTTTGAGTCTAATTTACTTGGGGTTTAGGGTTTAGGGTTTAGGGTGTTTAGTCAGGTTTCTCTGGTTTTGGGGCCAGCTTCAGTTTGAGCTGCCAGCGCGCTCCTCCCTGTCGGCAGGTGTGGGCGCGACGTGCGCTTCGCCAGTGAGCTCGCAGCGGCTCCAAAATGTGGCAAGGGACGCGCTCTTCTGCCCTACCGCCCTAAGCCCTAAACCCTAAGCCCTAAGCCCTAAACCCTAAACCCTAAACCCTAGACCCTAGACCCTAAACCCTAAACCCCAAACCCTAAACCCGAAACGCCCTGCCCTGCTTCTTGGCCTTCTTCAGAAGCCAGAAGAGCCACTTGAAGAGGGTCCATCCATTCTGAGTGGACGAGGGGGTGTCTCAAGCCATCCAGGAGAGTTTAGGGTTTAGGATTTAGGGTTTGGGGTTTAGGGTTTAGGGACACACAGTCCATGTGCCTCCTGGCTCAAGACGGGGCGGTTCACTCAGCCCCTCACAGCAGCTTCGCGGAACACAGGACATCCATCGTGTCTGCAAGGTTTCGGTACTTCAGATCCGACGACAGATGAAGCTGTTCTGGTTTTTAAGGCTGCACCGATGAAGGTCAAAGGACAAGCACGCTAGCTTTCGCAAGGAACAAGTAGTTGCTCAAGCAAGTCTCTCGTCTCAGCGCAACAACTCCGTAGTCCATGTGACCTGCAAAGCAGACGTGGGCCGGCAAGAAGCCTCTTGCGTTGCAGGGGCTATACACAGATTATCCATCTTCCTATATCGCTGACCCTCAGCCCTAAACCCTCAATCCATCTCCGTAACTCCTTACTAAGAACGAGCAATTACCCGAAACCCTAAACCCCAAACCCACCCTAAACCCTAAACCCTAAACCCTGTTAATTGCTTCTGGCAGCTTACTCTTTGAGATGGTCGGATGAGGGTGGTAGATTTGATCAAGGAGTGGTGCGAACTTCAGAAATACAGTGTTCCTCCAGTGCGCAGGAAACCCCCAAAACTCCAAAACCCCAAACCCTCAAACCCCAACCCCCAAACCCTGAACCCGAAAACCTAACCCGTAAACCCTAAACCCCAAACCCTAACCCCAAAGCCCCCGTGACAAGAAGCCTATTGGAGCTAAGGACATGGCGAAGCCGCCAGACAGATGGAAGCATGTGCAGTCCTTTGCCATGGAGTCATCCAGACTTATGGTGCCTCGGTGTGGACTTGTCTTTAGGGTGTTTCAGGGTTCTAGGGTTCAGGTTTAGGTTTTAGGGTCTAGGGTTTAGGGTTTAGGATTTTCGGGTTTAGGGGTTTTTGGGTTTGAGGCTACTAGTTCTTAGTACGGTTTGGGGCTTAGGGGTTTGCTTCAGAGTAGGAAATTCGGGAATTGGGTAGCTTATATCCCCTTAAACAGGCCTACGAGGAATTACGGCGGCCATCACCACGAGCCCGCAAGACAGATGGGTTTTCACTCAGGGGTCTTAACAACGTTTTAAGACATAGCTAGCGTGTATCTGGGCACACGGGAAATCGATTTCAGCAGTGGTAGCCGCTGACGATGTGATAAACGGTGTAGGGTGCTGTTTTTTTGGGGGGTGCGGGGGGGGGGGGGGGGGGGGGGGTTCGATGCTCTCTTTCCCTCAAACTCCAAATCTTGCATGTCGGGTTTAGAGCCCTTAACCCTAAACCCGAAACCCTAAACCCTAAACCCTAAACCCTAAACCCTAAACCCTAGACCCTAGACCCTAGACCCTAAACCCTAAACCCTAAACCCTAAACCCTAAACATCCCTAAACCCTAAACATCCCTAAACCCTTCTAGGGTCTAAACCCGAAACCCTAAACTGATGAAAGGCTTGGGGCGAGGGCTTAAAAATCAAACCCTTGAGATCCTACGAGACCCGAGCGCGCCGCCAAGGAATTACAGGTGTCCCTCCTGCAGACCTACCTCTGCCACCTTGTCGGCACTCTGGGTTTCGGGTTTAGGGTTTAGGGTTTAAGGGGTGTGGGGGTTTAGGGTTTAGGTGTAGGGGTTTAGGGTTTGGGGGTTTCCAATGGGGACTGCTCCTCTTGTTTTCAGCAAGTCCTGCCAGCCCTGAACTTAGTCTAGGGATCAGGGTGCTAGTCTAGGCCTTTGGGCTGTTTCCCGGTCCCTACACCCTAAACCCGAAATACTAAATCCTTGAACGTCTCCCTTGTTCTTTCAGAAATCGGATCTATTGTTCAGAGGCTAAGCCTTGGAGCCACATGTGGGGCCCCTACCTCTGTTCACACTGCAATTCATGAACTCATGTGCAAAACACATATCATTAATTCTTTACTATGAAGGTAACGGAGAACCTTCAACAATACGCTCAGCCAACATGGGTAATTGTTCGACGCATTTTGCAACTACATGAATATCAACCCAAACCTCTACATCTCAGACCCCAAGCCCCTAAACCCCTCAGCCTCCAAACCCTGCAAGTGGCGACTTGCTCAAGTTTAGAAAGCACTAACCTCTATCCTTTAAACAACGCCCCTCTTTACAAAAGGCCAGCAAGTGGCTTGGGACCAAGATTTGGAGGATGCGACCCAGAGCCTTGGACTTTTTCTTTTTTTTTGGGGAGGGGGGGGGGAAAGGGGGGGGAAGGGGGGTGGGGGGGAGGGGGGGAGGGGGAAGGGAGGGGGGGGGGAGGGGGGAGAAGACTTCTGTTTGGGGTTTAGGGCTTAATGTTATGGATGTTGGTTATCTATTCCCCAAAGCCCCAAAACCTAAGCCCTAAAGCCTGGACATCTGATTTGTGCATTCCCCGAAGCCCTCAACCCAAGCCACCCTAAACCACCCTGAACCCTAAACCCGAAACCCTAAACCCTAAACCCGAAACCCTAAACCCTAAACCCTAAACCCTAAAACTCTGAGCCCTTCAAGAGCAGCCCAGGAGCATCGAGGAGGCCGTGGAGCAGGCCGGGGCTCCTCTGATATGGGAGGTTAACGGTGTTCGGGGGAGTTGGGGTTTCGGGTTTAGGGTTTAGGGCTAGGGTTTAGGGTTTAGGGTTTAGGGTTTAGGGTTTAGGGTTTAGGGTTTAGGGTTTAGGGTTTAGGGTTTAGGGTTTAGGGTTTAGGGTTTAGGGCTAGGGTTTAGGGTTCAGGGTTCAGAGTTGTTTGAGCGGTGACCCTGGCTCTCATCTCCGAAGCAGGTGTGTGAGACGATCCATGGCCTCCAGCTGAGACTTGTATCTGGGTCTCAACAGCTAGATGGGGTTTAGGGTTTAGGGGTTTAGGGGTTTAGGGGTTAAGGGTTCAAGGGTTAAGGGTTTAGGGTTTTGGGGTTAGTCAGGATACCTCAGAGGCTCGTTTTGAGAGTATGTTTCATCCATGAGCCCTAAGCCCGAAACCGTACACCCAAAACCCAAAACCCAAAACCCAAAACCCAAAACCCAAAACCCAAAACCCAAAACCCAAAATCCTAAACCCTAAACCCTAAACCCTAAGCCCTAAACCCTAAACCCCAAGCCCTAAGCCCTAAACCCAATTTGGGATGAAGGAATGTCGGACAGCCCCCCCTTCTGCTTCGGAACTTTCATCCTCGGATATCCTAAACCCTAAACGCCCGAAGCTCTGAACGTATTGTGACATTAAGAGAATCGCGTTTAGGGTGTTGAGGATTTTTCATATGATTTCTTCTTGGGTTTAGGCCTTAGGATGTAGGGTTTAGGGTTAGGGTTTGGGGCTGGGCTTAGGGCTTGGGGCTTAGGGCTTAGGGCTTAGTGCTTAGGGCTTAGGGCTTAGGGTTTAGGGTTTAGGGTTAGGAATCCCAAGCCTGAAATGTTGCAAAGGCATCGGAATCTTTCAAGAGCGAAGTACCCACCGAAGTGGTCTCGCGTGCGCCGGGTGAGTTGGAGGACCCGAGCAGCAAAGGTTTTAGGGTTTAGGGTTTAGGGTTTCGGGTTTAGGGCCTCACCCTAAACCCTAAACCCAAAACCCTCAGTTGGGGTTATACATAGCTTGGGGTGAAGGGCAAGTGTTTAGGGTTTGAAGACGGTTTACAACGAGCCTCGAAGCCCTCGAGGGCCCGGAGCCCATATCCAAGAATCCAAAAAACCCTCCGTTCAACACCCCATGCCCAGAATCTACAATCCTAGGACACCACCGGTTTCGTGCCCTGTTCAGGGTGTTTTTTGTACTGGCAAGTTCCAGCGTACCCACTCCCTTAAGCCCTAACCCTAAACCCTAAACCCTAAACCCTAAACCCTAAACCCTAAACCCTAAACCCTAAACCCTAAACCCTAAACCCGAAACCCGAAACCCTAAACCCGAAGCTGGCAGGACCTGAACCTCGATGACAAAGAGGCCGGGTGAGCTGCACTCCCTAAGACAAGACCCCAGATTCCCAAACGTGTTCGGGTAGGTGTTAGGGTGTTAGGGTTTTATAGGTTTGTAGGGCTTTAGGGTGTTAGGGTTTTAGGGTTTTTCGGGTTTCAGGGTTTAGGGTTTTAGGGCTTGGGGTCTAGGGCTTTGGCTTCAAAACCCTAAACCCTAAACCCTAAACCCTAAACCCTAAACCCTAAACCCTAAACCCTAAACCCTAAACCCTAAACCCCAAACCCCAAACCCCAAACCCCAAACCCCAAACCCCAAACGCTGCGCGACCGCCAGGATGCCAGCATCAGCCAGCTGGCGGGCGCGTCCCAGGAGCTGGCCGACTTGGGATCGGGCATGGCCTCTTCGGAGCTTGGAGGAGCCAGGGGTTTAGGGTTTAGGGTTTGGGGTTTAGGGTTTAGGGTTTGGGGTTTAGGGTTCAGGGTTTAGGGTTTAGGGTTGAGGGTTTAGGGTTTAGGGGTTAGGGGTTGGGGTTTAGGGTTTGGGGTTTAGGGTTTAGGGTTGAGGCGGACTTGGAGTCAATGCGATCCAGAAAAGATTACGGATTGTTTGGGATTCAGGGTTTGGAGCTTAGGGTTTAGGGAGTGGGGTTCAGGGGTTTAGGGGTTTAGGGGTTTAGGGGTTTAGGGGTTTAGGGGTTGAGGGGTTTAGGGGTTTAGGGGTTTAGGGGTCTAGGGGTTTAGGGGTCTAGGGGTTTAGGGGTTTAGGGGTTTAGGGGTTTAGGGGTTTAGGGGTTTAGGGGTTTAGGGGTTTAGGGGTTTAGGGGCTTAGGGGCTTAGGGTTTAGGGGTTTGGGGTTCAGGGTTCGTTGTTTAGGGTTTATGGGTCTGTTGGGTGTGGATTCTTGGGGTGGGTTCGTAGTCCTCAGGGTTTACGCTCACCACGTTCCTTCGTATGACCAGAGATAGGCACGTTCTCTTTGGACCTTCACCGCTTCTTTAGCTTGCGCAAGGCAATAAAAGCCCCAGAACCCAGACCCTTGACCCAAAACCCCGCAGCCCTACAGCCGGTGAGGACGGAGGGAGGATCCGTCACCCGACAGGCGTCCAAGTGGAATGCAGGAGCTGCGAGTTTTTGGGTTTAGGGTTCAGGGTTTTTACGCGGCTAAGTTTTTTAAAGGGTTTGCCGGGAAGTTTGCCGGGTGTAGGACCGTAGGGTGTAGGGTTCTGGATGTAGTTGTACAGGATCTTTCTATTACCATTTTTCTTGTTTCTTTTGTGGCTGCCATTATCATTGTTATTAGTGTCATATGTTGATTGCTATGGCAACCATTTATGTGTATGTGTGCGCGGGCACACGTAGCGGTGGGGGGGAGGAGGGTGGGCGCGGGGTTTGCGATCCGCGGGCGTAGGGAGCGGAGTCTGGGAAGAATGCCAGCCACGATTCTGATTTTTTGAACAAAGTCTTCCGCTTCCTGAAGTCCTAAACGGCAACCCAGAACCCGAAACCTACCCTAAATAGACCCTAAACCCTAAACCCTAAACCCTAAACCCTAAACCCTAAACCCTAAAGTCTAAACCCTAAACCCTCAACCCTAAACCCTAAACCCTAAACCCTAAACCCTAAACCCTAAACCCTAAACCCTAAACCCTAAGCCTTAAACCCTGAACCCTGAAGCCCTAAACACAAGTCTCCGAAACTCCAACCCTAGGCCCGAAACTCTCCGAAGCCCGGAATTCTCAACTGAAAGCATGGGCCTCAATCCCTAAACTGCAAATATCCTGAGCCCCAAGGTCATGAACACTATCCTATAGGCCCCAACCCGCAACCCGAAACCCGAAACCCTGAACCCTGGAAGCCCTAAACGCGAAAACCCTAAAACCCTGAAACCCTGAAACCCTAAAACCCTAAAACCCTAAAACCCTAAAACCCTAAAACCCTGAAACCCTGAAACCCTAAAACCCTAAAGCCCTAAAACCCTAAAACCCTAAAACCCTAAAACCCTGAAACCCTGAAACCCTGAAACCCTGAAACCCTACAACCCTAAAACCCTAAAACCCTAAAACCCTCAAACCCTAAAACCCTAAAACCCAAAAACCTTTCACTCAAAAAACCCTAAAACTCAAAAAGCCCTACAACCCTAAAGCCCTAAAAACCTAAATCCTAAAACCCCCCAACATCCTACAACCCCAAAATCCTAAAACCCTAAACCCCTCAACCCTAAAACCCCCCAAAATCCTAAAACCCTCCATCAAACCCCGGAGGAAAACCCTAAAACCCTAAACCCTAAACCCTAAACCCTAAACCCTAAACCCTAAACCCTAAACCCTAAACCCTAAACCCTAAACCCTAAACCCTAAACCCGAAACCCTAAACCCTAAACCCTAAACCCTAAAACCATCCATCAACCCCCGCAGGAGAGCATCGCGAGCGTGGCTGACAGCTTGCAGAGCATCCAGAGCGACCCATTCCAAGCTTCGGCCCCTTCTCTTTGCATGGGAGTGGGTTTAGGGTTTAGGGTTTAGGGTTTAGGGTTTAGGGCTTAGGGTTTAGGGTTTAGGGTTTAGGGTTCAGGGTTTAGAGTTTAGGGTTTAGGGTTTAGGGTTCAGGGTTATGAGGGGGTTTGAGGGTTTAGGGTTTAGGGTTCAGGGTTTGAGGGGGTTTGAGGGTTTTGGGGCTCTTTTTTTTTTTTTGGGGGGGGGGGGGGGGGGGGGGGGGGGGGGGGGGGGGGGGGGGGGGTAAGGTGTTCTTAGAGGTTTTGGGGTTTGGGGGTTTGAGGGTTCCAGAGGCTTGCTGGGGTTTGAGGGGCATCACAGGTTTTTGTGGGGGGTTTAGGCGTTTGAGGGTTTGAGGGGCTTTTTGGGGCATTAGGGGTTTTAGTGGTTTGGTGTTTCGGGTACCCATTTTTTGAGGGGTCCCCTTAACAGGTATTATCGTATACGGGGGTTTCCCAAACTAGGGGTACCTTCTTGGGTCCTTAAGACAAGGGACTCCTAATCCTACTACTTGGGGGTCGATATTATGCCCATCTGTGGGTAATAAAAATGCAGGATTCATTATCTTATTTACTTCTATCTTTATCATATGAGAAGTCTTTCAATGCCATTCTATTTTATAATGAAGACGTCCAGTAGATTTAATGGTTTGTGTCTGTGCTTTTGGTTTCTTTCAGTTTTTTCTTTTATTTGGATAGGTGGTCAATTTCCTGTAGACAGCTTTCTATCTTATGGTCGTATCTTGACATTACATTATTATCTTGTTCTCTCTCTCTCTCACACAATTAATGCGCTTACTTCGTGCACTTATTAATAGTATTCGTTCGTTCTCTTCGTAGCTTTATGATTGTATCCAGGGTGTACGCATGAAGGTGAATTTTCTAGCTCCTGGAAAAGCCGCATGAAACGACACATGGACGTGAATGTACCGTGTAAAGACCTTAACTTTGAGACAGAGGTAAAAGCCGCTAGAAAGGAGACAAGAAATTACTATGAGAATGAGTCTGTTCATGTGTTCACTTTGTTCACACGGTATTCTCACGAGCTCACGAAATACTAATAGAAAACCAATGAATGAGCGGGAGACTTCCAGAAGATAGAAAAAGTCCTCCCCCCCTGTATTGTGGGGGCCTTGCTGGCCATTGACCTCAGGCCACCTGTCCCTATGGCGTGCTGAACCCCCACGTTAGCGGCAAGCTTGCCTGGGACTTCATCGTCATGTTCCTCAGAGGGGTACTTGGAAACTTTTTAAAGACAAGTTCAGGGTTTACGGGTTTAGGGTTTAGGGATTAGGGTTTTTTGGGTTACCAGAATCCCCAAAGGAACAGCTGAAATTCGCAATTTTTGCAACGGCAGCCCAGTTCAGTATAGGTTCTTGGTGCTCATGGATGCCACTGTCCTACCTTTTCAGCTAACGTTCAAGGGAAACCAGGATGAGGACTCATTCGACATGGCCTGGCTGTGGATTACCACCCTGGTTTTCGGCATTGATGTCGCCGCCGCCTCAGATTCAAGGGCAACTAGGGGTTTAGGGGTTTAGGGGTTTAGGGTTTAGGGTTTAGGGTTGAGGGTTGAGGGTTGATGGAAATGTTTCGGGCGTCTGGATTCTAAATGTTTTTACGATGTGCCAGACTCGAGTCTTGCGTGATCACGTGGCACTGAACCCCAGGTCATGTCTTTCAACACAGCGGTGGAAGCCACGGAGAAGGACCTGTACGTGGCACCAGGCACTTGGTTTTGGGCTTGCAGCACCTTTGTAGGCTCGCTCAGATGTCGATTGCTTAAACTGGAGTCTGTTTTGGGCTTACTATCATAAGGCGGCCGTTTGTATTGAGCCCAAAAAAGGAATCCATGGGTGCATGTCACTTCCGCATGCAGAATGTGAGGAGAGGTAGAGGCAGGTTCTTTGGCGGTTTCCATTGAAATGCCACATGGAGGCAAGCTTATCACGAGCCGGGCGATAATTGCGAAGAAGCCTCTCGCCTATTTTTTTTTTTTTGGGGGGGGAGGGGGGGTTGCCCTCGGCGCCCGGGCAATGGCTGGACCTTTTGACACCCCTAGAGACCCAGGTACATCCGAGGGTGGTTTGCCATCGATTTTGGAAGCACCGTCCCCTGGCGCCTCGGCGGCAACACCCCATAAAGCCTGAACCTTAAACCCTAAACCCTAAACACTAAACCCTGACCCTAAATCCCAAGCCCTACACCCTAAACCGTAAGCCCTAAACCCTACACTTTTACCCCTCCCCACTTTGTAGTGAACAGAACCCGTGCCTCTCCAGAGCAGGCACAACATCCCATGTTCTCTTGTGCGCAAATGGGGAAAGCCCTATCCAGATGGTTTGTGGGTGTCGATTCGAGGTTTCAGGGTTTGGGGTAAAACCCCGCCCCCACACCCTCCCCGCAAAACCCTCCTAAACCCCTTTCAGGCCCCCCCCCCTCCCCCCCTCCCCCTAAAGCCTAAGCCTAAAGTCTAAGCCTAAAGTCTAAGCCTAAAGCCTAAGCCAAAAGCCGAAAGCCTAGACCCTAAACCCTAAGCCCTAAACCCTAAACCCTAAACCCTCAACCCTAAACCCTAAGCCCCGAAAGGTCGCAGATCGCAGAGGCCATGACGGCAGGAGAGGGCTCCAGTTCTCAGCTGACGCGGCTGACGAAGGCGAGGCCTTGGGATTACTGTTTAGGGTGTCAGGGTTTAGGGTTTAGGGTTTAGGGTTCAGGGTTAGCTCTAAACGCCATTAAAGCCTGCACCCCCAATTCCTTGGTGCAGCAATCAATATGGCGGTTGATCCACATCCAGGGCACTTCCTGGTACCCACCCCGGCCCCAAAATTCCCGATGAAGCGTCAATAGATCTTCAGGGTTCAGTGCTGAGAAGGTTCGTGAGCTCTCGCAACCCAACAGGTTCTTAAAGTAGCAGAACCTCTGCACCCCTGCCTTGAAAGCCTCACACCCTAAAGCTCCTAACCCCCTCCCCCTCCCCCTCCCCCTCCCTCCCCCTCCCCTCCCCTCCCCCTCCCCCTCCCTCTCCTCCTCCCCCTCCCCCGAAAGAACCCCCACAAGAAGCTGGACTGTTGCCTAGCCCTCCACGCCCCAAAAAAGCCCAAAAAGTCCTAAAGCCTTAAAAAACCCTAAACCCTAAACCCTAAACCCTAAACCCTAAACCCTAAACCCTAAACCCTAAACCCTAAACCCTAAACCCTAAACCCTAAACTCTATCCTGGATTGAATGACAGGTGGTGAAGTTCGTCCGCCTCCTGCGGCTCCTTCATCTTGACTTCTCCTTCATCTTGACTTAGGGTTTAGTGTTTAGGGTTTAGGGTTCAGGGTTCCAGGCTTGTGGGGGGCAGGGGGTTTCTTTATGGTTCTTAGTAGGGAATGAGGGAAGCAGTCAGGAAAGAACCAATACGTTTAGGGTTTTGGGATTAGGGCTTCAGGGTTCAGGGCTTGAGAGGGCATCCTTACACCCGAACCAGAAGGACTGTGCGCATTGAGCAGGAGAGCCATCGCCCTCAACGCGAGTGAAGCCCTATAAACCCTGAACATTCTCCGGAATCCTCCCTAAACCCTAAACCCAAAGCCCTAAACCCTAAACCCTAAACCCTAAACCCTAAACCCTAAACCCAAAGCCCTAAACCCTAAACCCTCAACCCTAAACTCTAAACCCTAACCCCTAGGCTCATGCGCATGCTCCGCCTGGCCAAGCTTGGAGCCATCTGGGAGCGGATCGAGGCCCTAAAGACCCTCAACTCCCTTAGGGTTTAGGGTTTAGGGCTTAGGGCTTAGGGCTTAGGTCTTAGGGTCTTCTAGGGTTTAGGGCTTAGGGTTTAGGCCTCAACCCTAAGCTCCCAGGAATTGTTGATGGTTTTGGGCTTTGAGTGTACTTTTTTTTTGTTTTTGGCATTTTTCAAGACCTTGGGATGCTCTCCCTTATACTAACAGCTCCCCAATCGGGGATCATCGTATGGGGTACTATAATGCCTAGTCAGGACTGTGAGGATAGGGGGGAACATCCCAACCTTCTTGCTTCAATCTCGACTTGTTTGCGCAGCTGCCCGTTGCTTCTTTGGATGCCAGCCAGACCCCTACAACCCATCAGCCCCAGGCCCCAAGCCCCTTATTGCTTTATTCTATACCCAATTGGACACAAAACAAGGGTCTTGGTCCAGGTCCAGGGCCTCCAATTTTTGGGGGTCTATATGGCTTTAGGTTCGATGGTTTAGGGTTTAGGGGTTTATAGGTTTTGAGGCCCCATTCACCTATACTGGGAGGCTCGGATCGGGTCGATCTTCTTCGTGCAGTGCGTGGCGCTGATCCGCAGCCCGGCCGGGGGTGGCGGTGAGATGCGCGCGAGAGCCCCCCAACAGATCCTAAAGCCTTTAAGCTCTAAACCCTAAACCCTAAACCCTAAAACCCTGAACCTTACACCCTAAACCCTAAACTCTAAACCCTAAACCCTAAACCCTAAACCCTAAACCCTAAACCCTAAACCCTAAACCCTAAACCCTAAACCCCAAGGTGACTCCACGACTTCAAAGGCGCTCCTCCCCCTTCCCCTTCCCCCCACCTCCCCCTCAAACCCAATACAGCTCAGGCGTCCTCCTGGTGGTGATCGGCATTTGCCACTGGAATGCCTGCATATTCTGGTTGGTGGGGCTGAATCGGAATTTGCGCCTCGCCATGCAGTCAGGGATCTGAGTTCAGTGCTCAGGGTGACAGAACTTCGGGGTTAGGATTTAGGGCTATTCTGGTCTCAGGGCTTAAGGCTGCGTGGGATTTGTGGGGTAGGGCTGTGGGCGCGGGTGGAGGGCGTGAGGTTTAGGGAGTCAAGCTTCGTGATGCCAGACGAGTGGTGCCCAATACCTGAGCCTCAACCGAGAGCGAGAGCGAGCGCTAGAGTGAGAGTGAGAATGAGAATGAGAATGAGAATGAGAATGAGAATGAGAGTGAGAGTGAGAGAGAGAGAGAGAGAGAGAGAGAAAACAAACACAAACAAAAGAGAGGGAGAACCCACTTTGGTCGGCGACCGCATACTCCTCGAAAGACAGGGAGAACGGTTGTATTGAGTTTCGGGGTAGGAGGGCTGCAGCATGCCCCCGAGGTTCACGGAACTCATGAGCGACGAGGCCCAGGCAGAGTACGCTGCAGGGCCAGCTGGCGGCAGCGAGTCCCTCAACCCTCAACCCTCAGCCCCAAACCCAACCTGAACCTAGACCCGAAGGCCCCGAACGCCCCCGAAGACGTGGAGACAGAACCCAGCAGCCCACATGTGTTTTGGTCCTCTGTCCTTGTTTGGTTGTCCGAAGTATGACAGGGCCCTTATTATCAACCCCCCCCAAACAGTGGGGACCCTTTGTCCAGGACTTAACCGCCGCATGGCCCTAAGCCCTTTCCACCCTGAACCCTCAGCCTACACCCCTCCCATCATACAGCCCCAAACAAACCCAAAACACTTTCTACCTTGAACCCTCAACGGGTTTAGGGTTTAGGGTTTGGGGTTTGGGGTTGAGGGAACCCAAACGGTGAGGAGTCCACCCTGCCCCCTCTCCTGCAGTAAGAGAGTCAGGCCACACTGGACGACAGTCTGGCGGATGACCGAGGCTCAGGCATCCTGCCCCGCGAAATGGTCAGCCCTATACAGCCTTTCAGGGTTTAGGGTTTAGGGTTTAGGGTTTAGGGTTCAGGGCAGTGCCGCACTTTAAACTGCCACTGGTGCCATCAGGGCACGTGTCATGATAGACGCCCGAAACCCTGAAACCCTAGAAGCTCTTGAAACGCCAGGAACTCTTGAAACCCAGAAACCCTAGACGCCCTGGAAGCCCTAGAAACCCTAGAAACCCTACAAACTCTAGAAATCCTAGAAACCCAGAAACTCTAGAAGCTCCAGAAGCCCTGGAAACCCTAGAAGCCGTAGAAACAGAAACCCCAGAAACCCTAAACCCTAGAAACCCTAGAAACCCTAGAAACCCTATAAACCCTGGAACTCTAGAAACTCTAGGAACGCTAGAAACCCTAGAAACCCTAGCAACAGAAACCCAGAAACCCTAGACAGCCCCAAACAAAAACCCTAGAAGCCCTACAAACACTACAAACTCTAGAAACCCTCAAACACAAGCTCTAGAAACTCTAGAAAACCCCAAACAGAAATGCTAGAAAGCCTAGAAAGCCTAGAAAGCCTAGAAAGCCTAGAAACCCTAGAAACCCTAGAAACCCTAGAAACCCTAGAAACCCTAGAAACCCTAGAAACCGCCGAAACCCCAGAAACCCTAGTGTCTCCAGAAACAGGCCGACGCCTGGCGATGGGTGGACCGGCCGCTGTCCGAGTGCTACGCCGCCTGGCAAAGAAAGAAAGGGAGGGGGGGACTTTAGGGGTTCAATGGTTTAGGGGTTTAGGGGTTTAGGGGCTTAGGTGTTTAGGTGTCTTAGGAGTTTAGGGGTTTAGGGGTTTAGGGGTTTAGGGGTTTAGGGTTTAGGGGTTTAGGGGTTTAGGGGTTTAGGGGTTTAGGGGTTTAGGGGTTTAGGGGTTTAGGGGTTTAGGGGTTTAGGGGTTTAGGGGTTTAGGGGTTTAGGATAGGGAACTTCGAGGTTTGGGGAGTGAGGAGCCTCCTGAAGCACGACTTCCCACACCCAGAAAGACCAAGCCGGATAAGTTCTAGCGGCCGAGACCCTAAAACCTAGACCCTAGACCCTAGACCCTAAACCCTCAACCCTAAACCCTAAACCCTATAAGCCTATGTACGTAGGACCTTTAGGGTCTATTTGGCACGCCTCGTTTGCCGCCGGGAAATCCCTAGATTTGATTTTTCAAGGATTTCATGAAATTTAAAATGCCCAAAAAACCCTTGAAATCCTTAAAAAATCAAATCCCGGGATTCAATATTTTAAGGATTTCAAGGATTTTTTGGGCATTTTAAATTTCATGAAATCCTTGAAAAATCAAATCCCGGGATTTAATTTTTCAAGGATTTCAAGGATTTCATAAATTTAAATACCGGAAAACCTCCCCTCCCCACCCAGAGTACGGGAAGACCACGCGGATTTTAAAATTTATGAAACCCTTGAAATCCTTGAACAATTAAATCCCGGGATTTAATTTTTCAAGGATTTCATAAAATTTCAAATGCCCAAAAACCCTTGAAATCCTTAAAAAATCAAATCCTGGGATTTAATATTTTAAGGATTTCAAGGATTTTTTGTGCATTTTAAATTTTATGAAATCCTTGAAAAATCAAATCCCGGGATTTAATTTTTCAAGGATTTCAAGGATTTCATAAATTTTAAAATCCGCGTGGTCTTCCCGTACTCTGAGTGGGGAGGGGGGGGGTTTGCTTTTGCAGGAGTTCCGGTATTTAAATTTTATGAAATCCTTGAAATCCTTGAAAAATCAAATCCCGGGATTTGATTTTTCAAGGATTTCATAAAATTTCAAATGCCCAAAAACCCTTGAAATCCTTAAAAAATCAAATCCTGGGATTTAATATTTTAAGGATTTCAAGGATTTTTTGGGCATTTTAAATTTTATGAAATCCTTGAAAAATCAAATCCCGGGATTTAATTTTTCAAGGATTTCAAGGATTTCATAAATTTTAAAATCCGCGTGGTCTTCCCGTACTCTGAGTGGGGAGGGGGGGGGTTTGCTTTTGCAGGAGTTCCGGTATTTAAATTTTATGAAATCCTTGAAATCCTTGAAAAACTAAATCCCGGGATTTAATTTTTCAAGGATTTCATAAAATTTCAAATGCCCAAAAAATCCTTGAAATCCTTAAAAAATCAAATCCGGGATTTAATATTTTAAGGATTTCAAGGATTTTTTGGGCATTTAAATTTTTATGAAATCCTTGAAAAATCAAATCCCGGGATTTAATTTTTCAAGGATTTCAAGGATTTCATAAATTTTAAAATCCGCGTGGTCTTCCCGTACTCTGAGTGGGGAGGGGGGGGTTTGCTTTTGCAGGAGTTCCGGTATTTAAATTTTATGAAATCCTTGAAATCCTTGAAAAATTAAATCCCGGGATTTGATTTTTCAAGGATTTCATGAAATTTAAAATGCCTAAAAAACCCTTGAAATCCTTAAAAAACCAAATCCCGGCATTTGATATTTTAAGGATTTCAAGGATTTTTTGGGCATTTTAAATTTCATAAAATCCTTGAAAAATCAAATCCCGGGATTTAATTTTTCAAGGATTTCAAGGATTTCATAAATTTTAAAATCCGCGTGGTCTTCCCGTACTCTGAGTGGGGAGGGGGGGTTTGCTTTTGCACGATTTCCGGTATTTAAATTTTATGAAATCCTTGAAATCCTTGAAAAATTAAATCCCGGGATTTGATTTTTCAAGGATTTCATGAAATTTAAAATGCCCAAAAAATCCTTGAAATCCTTAAAAAATCAAATCCGGGGATTTGATATTTTAAGGATTTCAAGGATTTTTTGGGCATTTTAAATTTCATGAAATCCTTGAAAAATCAAATCCCGGGATTTAATTTTTCAAGGATTTCAAGGATTTCATAAATTTTTAAATCCGCGTGGTCTTCCCGCACTCTGAGTGGGGAGGGGGGGGGGTTTGCTTTTGCAGGAGTTCCGGTATTTAAATTTTATGAAATCCTTGAAATCCTTGAAAAACTAAATCCCGGGATTTAATTTTTCAAGGATTTCATGAAATTTAAAATGCCCAAAAAATCCTTGAAATCCTTAAAAAATCAAATCCCGGGATTTAATATTTTAAGGATTTCAAGGTTTTTTTGGGCATTTTAAATTTTATGAAATCCTTGAAAAATCAAATCCCGGGATTTGATTTTTCAAGGATTTCAAGGATTTCATAAATTTTATAATCCGCGTGGTCTTCCCGCACTCTGAGTGGGGAGGGGGGCGTTTGCTTTTGCAGGAGCTCCGGTATTTGAAGTTTATGAAATCCTTGAAATCCTTGAAAAACTAAATCCCGGGATTTAATTTTTCAAGGATTTCATGAAATTTAAAATGCCCAAAAAATCATTGAAATCCTTAAAGAACTAAATCCCGGGGTTCGGTTTAGGGTTTAGGGTTTAGGGTTTAGGGTTTAGGGTTTAGGGTTTAGGGTTTAGGGTTTAGGGTTTAGCGTTTAGGGTTTAGGGTAATATCCTTGAAACCCTTAACAAAAATCAAATACCGGATTTGATTGTGTAAGGAGTTCATAAAAAGTTAAGATGCCGAAAAAGAATTTAAACCCTTTAAAATCAAACCCCGGGAATTGTCTTTTCCAGGATTTCAGACATACCCGCTCATTGCCCATCCCACATCACCCCGCATCATCTCCCATCATCTCCCATCGTTTCTCTCATCCCCCATCATGCCCCATCATCCCCCAATCATCCCCCATCATCTCCCATCATTTCGGGAGGGGTGAAAGGGATGATGGGGGATGATGGGGGATGAGACAGTCAGCCCCCTTATCATGTCCCATCGTCTCTCTCATCCCGCGTCATCCCCCATCATCCCCCATCATCCCCCATCATCCCGCATCATCCGCCATCATCCCCATCATCTCCCATCATCCCCCATCATCCCCCATCATCATTCCCCATCATCTCTCATAATCCCTTTCACCCCCCCATCATCCACCATCATCCCCCATCAGCCCCCATCATCGTCCCCGATCAGCCCCTATCATGCCCCATCATGTCTCTCATCCCGCGTCCCCCATCATTCCCCATCACCCCCCATCATCTCCCATCATCCCGCATCATCCCCCATCATCCCCCATCATCATTCCCCATCATCTCCCATAATCCCTTTCACCCCCCCTCTTGAGGGGTTAGTGACTGCCCTAGAGGTTAGTCGTATGTCCCCCCGCTTCGTGTTGTTGTGATTTGGTAGGGGCCCAGAGGTTTGTATGAGTTGTTTTCTTCGTTCGTGTTGTAAGGGTTTTGTGAGGGCCCCGGAGGTTTGTCGCATGTCCCCTTTCTTCGTGCTTGTAGGGTTTGGGGAGTGTCTAGATAATTGTCAAAAATCATTCCTTCCGCGCTCGTACTATGAGGGGCTAGTGGCTGCCCTAGAGGTTTGTCGTACATTCCCCCGCTTCGTGTTCCTGAGATTTGGTAGGGGCCAGAGGCTTGTCATATGTCCCCTCCCTTCGTCCCTTCGTGTTGTGAGGGTTGCATTCGGCCTTGGAGGTTTGCCGTATGTCCCCTTTCTTGGCGTCTAGATGATTGTCATCATAAGTCATTTGCTTCCGTGGTCGTATTATGAGGGCTATTGACCGCCCTAGAGATTTGTCGTATGCCCCCCTGCTTCGTGTTCCTGTGAGTTGGGAGGGGCCTAAAGGTTTATCTTTTGTCCCCTCCCTTCGTCCCTTCGTGTTGTAAGGGTTTCGTGAGCGCTCTGGAGGTTTTTCGTATGTCCCCTTTGTTCGTGCTTGCAGGGTTTGGGGAGTGTCTAGATGATTATCACATATCCTTTGCTTCCGCAGTCGCTATGAGGGTATTGATTGCCCTAAAGATTTCTCGTGTGCCCCCCCGCTTCGTATTCCTGTGATTTGGTAGGGGTCTAGAGGTTTGTCGTAATTCCTCTCCCTTCGTTCCTTCGTGGGATGTTTGCGTGTGTCCCCTTTCATCGTGCTTGTAGGGTTTGGGGAGCCTAGACGACTGATATATATATATATATATAATTCGATTCTGTGCTCGTATTGTGAGGGGCTAGTGATCGCCCTAGAGGTTTGTCGTATGTCCCCCCGATTCCTGTTCCTGAGATTTGGTGGGGGCCTAGAGCTTTGTCGTATGTCCCCTCCTTTCGCCCCTTCGTGTTGTAGGGGTTTTGTTGGGCCTTGAAGGCTTGTCGTGTGTCCCCTTTCTTCGTGCTTGGAGAGTTTGAGGAGCCTCGAGATGATTACCATACATCATTTGCTTCCGTGCTCGTACTATGTGCGGTTAGTGACTGCCTTAGAGGTTTGTCGTATGTCCCCTTCCTTCGTCCCTTCGCGTTGTATGGGTGGTAAGGGTTTTGTGAGGGCCCTGGAGGCTAGTCGTATATCCACTTTCTTCGAGCTTGTAGGGTTTGGGGGGGAGCGTCTAGAGTCTAGATGATCGTCATATATGATTTGCTTCCGCGCTCAAACTATGAGGGGCTAGTGACTGTCATAGAGGTTTGTCATTTGTCCCCCCTGTTTCCTTGGTCCTGTGATTTGGTAGGGGCTTAGAGGTTTGTCATATATTCCCTCCCTTCGTCCTTTTCGTGTTGCAAGGGTTTTGTGAGAGCCCTGCAAATTTGCCGTATGTCCCTTTTCTTCTTGCTTGTAGGGTTTGGGGAGCGTCTAGACGACTGACATATGTAATTTGATTCCGGGCTCGTAATGTGCGGGGCTAGTGACTGCCCTAGAGGTTTGTCGTATGCCCTCCGCTTCCTTGTTCCTGTGATGTAGTAGGGGCCTACAGGTTTGTCGTGTGTCCCCTTTCTTGGCATCTAGATGATTGTCATAAGTCATTTGCTTCTGAGGTTTTTTTTTGGTCCCCTCCCTTCGTCCCTTCGTGCTGTAAGGGTTTCGTGAGCGCTCTGGAGGTTTTTCGTATGTCCCCTTTGTTCGTGCTTGCAGGGTTTGGGGAGTGTCTAGATGATTATCACATATCCTTTGCTTCCGCAGTCGCTATGAGGGTATTGATTGCCCTAAAGATTTCTCGTGTGCCCCCCCGCTTCGTATTCCTGTGATTTGGTAGGGGTCTAGAGGTTTGTCGTAATTCTTCTCCCTTCGTTCCTTCGTGGGATGTTTGCGTGTGTCCCCTTTCTTCGTGCTTGTAGGGTTTGGGGAGCCTAGACGACTGATATATACATATATATATATATATATATGGTACCCCCCCCGCAGTGACCTACCCTTTTTCGCCTTGTCTCAAGTCACCCAGCTGCACTGCAAGCAAACTCGGTGTGCAATATAGCGTATTTCTAGGGCGCAGACTAAAATACAACAAAAATCGCATACACGGGACAGTAGAAAAACCAAAAATACCAAAACCGAAAAAAACAAAAAACAAAACCAAAAAAAAACAAAACAACCAAAACCAAAAAAAACAAAAAAAAACAAAACCAAAAACACCAAAAAAACAATTCTCTGGGACTCTCAGGAATCCCTATGGGGCTTCTCCAAGAGTCCCGGAAAATTGTTTTTTTTTTGGTTTTTTTGGTTTTTTTGTTTTGTTTTTTTTTTTGGTTTTTTTTCGGTTTTGGTATTTTTGGTTTTTTGGTTTTGGTATTTTGGCTTTTTGGTTCGCCTTCACGGTCACGAGGCAACAACTACACATTTTTCAGTGTGCTTATGCTAATTGTGCTTTTCAGAAATAGTATACAAGTGGTCTTTCTAGTGCTTCAGAACTATTTGTTTCGTTATTACGTAAGTAGAGCCGCTAGTGTTTAGTGCATCTTTTGGTTGTACTCAAGTGTAGTAGACCTTATTCAGCCATTACTTGGTGCTCTGGTAGCTAAATTCGCATGGATAATATTTGCCTGGTAAATGCGATTAATTATCTAGAAGCAGCATTTGCAATACTCGGCTTGAGGAAAAGCATTTATTGCTTAGAATTGTTTGGTTAAAAAGTGACTCCTACTCGTCCAGGGATACCCCAAAACCCTATAATCCAAACTTCACCAGAGATTCTCCTGAAAAGCTTGCGCTTTTGGATGTTTTTATGTATTTGTGAACTGGCCTTCACTAAGTAGTTTTCTAGGATTCTTGTGCATTTGTTAAGCCTGATTGTGCAAGTTGCGTTTTTCAAGCATAGTATATATGTGGTCTTTATTGAATACTTCAGACATGTTTGTTTCATCGTTATGTAAGTAGAACCGCTTCTATTTCCATTATTGTGCATTTTTAAGCTTGCTTATGCAAATTGTGCTTTTCAGACATAGTATATAAGTGGTCTTTATTGAATACTTCAGCAATTTTTGTCTCATTGTTATGCAGGTAGAACCGCTTCCATTTCCGTTAGTGTTTATTTCGTATTGGGTTGAGTATGGTCCTTTAAATAGTATTCACTTGGGTCAAATTGGGCTATTTGCTTAAGAATTCCTCTAGTAGTTAAATTCGCATAGAATGAATACTTCAAAAAAAGGATTGTTTCATGAATATGTAAACATAAGGTGTTTCATTTGACTTTGCAGATAGTATTTCAATAATACTTTGCCTGGTATAAACACAACTGTTTCAATGCATGAGTTGCTCAACAAAGCACTATTTGCCCTTTAAACCACACTTTGCCATAATTTTTTTGTTGAATATGGTGCTTCTTTCGTATTTTGGTTGAGTATGGTCCTTTAAATGGTATTCACTTGAGTCAAATTGGGCTATTTGCTTAATAATTGCTCGAGTAGCTAAATTCGCATAAAATGATTATTTCAAAAATAAAAACGATTCATGAATATGTAAACATAAGGTATTTCAGTGGACTTTTCAGAGAGCATACTTTGCCTAGTACAAACACAATTGTATAAATACAGTAGTTGCTCAACAAAGCATTATTTGCACTTTAAACGCACACTTTGCCATATTTTGGTTGAGAATGGTGTCTATTTCGTATCTTGGTTGAGTATGCTCCTTTAAATAGTATTCACTTGAGTCAACTTGGGCTCTTTGCTTAACAATTTCTCCAGTAGTTAAATTCGCATAGAACCAAGAAAAATGTTTCACTATTTGATTAATACTTTGCCTCGTACAAACACACTTGTATAAATAAATTAGTTGCTCAACAAAACATTAATTGCCCTTTAAACGCACAATTTGCATAGAAAGCCACAAATCTAAACATCTAAAGACAGCATTGTCCGCTTCAGATTCAAAATGTAGATTCTTCCAATGCTGGCTTATCGGGGTCTGTGAGGTGGGTGTCCCAGTAACTGTCCTTCAATACCCGGTGATTAACTACGCGACTTTTGGGCCTTCTTTGTTATATTTTGTTAAAAAGGCCTAAAAAGGCCGAAAAAGGGTAGGTCGCTGCGGGGGGGGTAGCATATATATATATATATATATAATTCGATTCCGTGCTCGTATTGTGAGGGGCTAGTGATCGCCCTAGAGGTTTGTCGTATGTCCTCCCGATTCTTGTTCCTGAGATTTGGTAGGGGCCTAGAGCTTTGTCGTATGTCCCCTCCTTTCGCCCCTTCGTGTTGTAGGGGTTTTGTTGGGCCTTGAAGGCTTGTCGTGTGTCCCCTTTCTTCGAGCTTGGAGAATTGAGGAGTGTCGAGATGATTACCATACATCATTTGCTTCCGTGCTCGTACTATGTGGGGTTAGTGACTGCCCTAGAGGTTTGTCTTTTGTCCCCTTCCTTCGTCCCTTCGCGTTGTATGGGTGGTAAGGGTTTTGTGAGGGCCCTGGAGGCTAGTCGTATATCCACTTTCTTCGAGCTTGTAGGGTTTGGGGGGAGCGTCTAGAGTCTAGATGATCGTCATATATGATTTGCTTCCGTGCTCAAACTATGAGGGGCTAGTGGCTGTCCTAGAGGTTTGTCATTTGTCCCCCCCGTTTCCTTGGTCCTGTGATTTGGTAGGGGCTTAGAGGTTTGTCATACGTTCCCTCGCTTCGTCCTTTCGTGTTGCAAGGGTTTTGTGAGAGCCCTGCAAATTTGCCGTGTGTCCCCTTTCTTCTCACTTGTAGGGTTTGGGGAGCGTCTAGACGACTGACATATAATTTGATTCCGTGCTCGTATTGTGAGGGGCTAGTGATTGCCCTAGAGGTTTGTCGTATGTCCCCCCGATTCCTGTTCCTGAGATTTGGTAGGGGCTTAGAGCTTTGTCGTATGTCCCCTCCTTTCGCCCCTTCGTGTTGTAGGGGTTTTGTTGGGCCTTGAAGGTTTGTCGTGTGTCCCCTTTCTTCGTGCTTGGAGAGTTTGAGGAGCGTCGAGATGATTACCATACATCATTTGCTTCCGTGCTCGTACTATGTGGGGTTACTGACTGCCCTAGAGGTTTGTCGTATGTCCCCTTCCTTCGTCCCTTCGCGTTGTATGGGTGGTAAGGGTTTTGTGAGGGCCCTGGAGGCTAGTCGTATATCCACTTTCTTCGAGCTTGTAGGGTTTGGGGGAGCGTCTAGAGTCTAGATGATCGTCATATATGATTTGCTTCCGTGCTCAAACTATGAGGGGCTAGTGGCTGTCCTAGAGGTTTGTCATTTGTCCCCCCCGTTTCCTTGGTCCTGTGATTTGGTAGGGGCTTAGAGGTTTGTCATACGTTCCCTCGCTTCGTCCTTTCGTGTTGCAAGGGTTTTGTGAGAGCCCTGCAAAATTGCCGTGTGTCCCCTTTCTTCTCACTTGTAGGGTTTGGGGAGCGTCTAGACGACTGACATATAATTTGATTCCGTGCTCGTATTGTGAGGGGCTAGTGACTGCCCTAGGGGTTTGTCGTATGCCCCCTCCCCCGCTTCCTTGTTCCTGTGATCTACAGGTTTGTCGTATGTCCCCTGCCTTCGTCCCTTCGTGTTGTAAGGCTGATAAAATTTTTCTGAGGGCCCTTGGAGATTTGTCGTATGTCCCCACGCTTAGTGTTCCTGAGATTTGGTAGGGGCCAGATATTTGTCGAATGTCCCCTCCTTTCGTCCCTTCGTGTTGAAATTGCTTTGTTGGGGGAGGGTTTGTCGTATGTCACCTTTCTTTCTTCTTAGAGGGTTTGGGGATCTTCTAGAAAACTGTCATATATCATTTGCTTCCGTGCTCGTATTATGAGGGGCTGGTGTTTGTCATAGAGGTTTGTCGTATGTCCCGCCGCTTTCTGTTCCTGCGATGTGGTAGGGGCCTAAAGAGGTTTGTCGTGTGCCCCCTCCCTTCGTCCCTTTGAGTTGCAAGGGTTTTGTTGGACCTGGAAGATTTATCGTATGTCTCCTTTCTTCGTGCTTGTAGGGCGTGGGGAGCGTCTAGATGATTATCATATATGATTTGCTTCCGTGCTCGTATTATGAGGGGCTAGTGACTGCCCTAGAGGTTTGTTTTATGTCTCCCTGCTTCGTGTTCATGTGATTTGCTAGGGTCCTGGAGATTTGTCGTATGTCATTTTACCATATACGAAATTAGATACAATCCCTTCGTCCCTTCGTGTTGTAAGGGTTTCGTGAGGGTCCTAGAGGTTTGTCGTATGTGCCCTTCCTTCGTCCCTTCTTGTTGTAAGGGTTTTGTGAGGGCCCTGCAAATTTGCCGTATGTCCCTTTCTTCGTGCTTGTAGGATTTGGGCAGCGTCTAGATGATTGTCATTATCATTTGCTTCCGTGCTCGTACTATGAGGCGCTAGTAACTGCCCTAGACCTTCAGGGCCCTCACAAAACCCTTACAACACGAAGGGACGAAGGGAGACGACATACGACAAACCTCTATCATCTAGATGCTCCCCAAACCCTACAAGCAAGAAGAAAGGGGACATACGACAAACCTCCAGGGCCCTCACAGAACCCTTACAATAGGAAGGAATGAAGGGAGGCGACACACTACAAACCTTTAGGCCCCTACCAAATCACAGGATCACGAAGCGGGGGCGTCATCTGACAAACCTCCAGGCCAATCACTAGCCCCTCATAATACGAGCACGGAAGCACATGATATGTGATTATCATCTACACACTCCCCAGACCCTACAAGCACGAACAAAGGGGACATACGACAAACCTCCAGGACCCTCCCAAAACCCTTACAACACGAAGGGACGAAGGGAGGGGACACACGACAAACCTTTAGCCCCCTACCAAATCACAGGAACACGAAGCGGGGGGACATACGACAAACCTCTAGGGCAGGCACTAGCCCTCATAATACGAGCACGGAAACACATCATATATGTTAATCATTTTGATGCTCCCCCAAAACCTATAAGAACGAGAAAGGGGAAGCACACAAACCTCCAAAGCCCTTACAAAACCCTTACAACACGAAGGGACGAAGGGAGGGGACATACGACAAACCTCTGGCCCCTACCAAGTCACAGGAAACACGAAGCGAGGGTGCTTGCCTAAGTCTGGCTGTTGGCCGGCTGGATCTACATTTACTGCTACTACTACTACTACTACTACTACTACTACTACTACTACTACTACTACTACTACTACTACTACGACTCCTACTACTCCTACTACTACTACCACTACTACTTTCAAGAAGTTTTGTAAATAGTAAACAAAGGGGCGTGCCAAATAGACCCTAAAGGTCCATGCCACATAAGCCTATAGGCCGTAAAGCCCAGAAGCTACAACTTGTGCAAGCCCTAAATCCCTGCAATCCACAAACCGTGTAAGTCTTCGAGCCCGAATCCGCACAGGTCCCGCAAGCCCTAGAGGCCTTAAGCCCCGTAAAGCCTACAAAAAATCACCCTCAGCCCCTGAACAAAACCCTAGCCCTACATGCCTTAGACCCCGAAAAGCCCTATCCCTAAACCCTAAACCCTAAACCCAAAACCCTAAACCCTAAACCCTTCTTGAAAACCTTAAAGCCTTCTTGGCCTCTGAGCCCAGGTCTTCTGCTTCTACTGGACACTCGGCGTGATGCGCACCATGCCGGCCGAAGTCACGCCTGTGAACCTCCCGGAGCGACTCTTCGTCTTGGTCTTCATGTTCTTCGCCCTCTCGGCCTTTGCCACTTGGGTTGAGGGTTTAGGGTTCAGGGTTTAGGGGGGTTTCTGAAATTAGGGGGTACCTTTTAATGGGGTCCGTGCATCATAAGGGAATCCTACGAATTTGGTGGTGTATGTTAAGGGGTCCCCTAGTTTCGTAAGACCCTGTTAAGGATGGTGTGAGGCTCAGGGCTTCGGAGGGGTCTGGATGTTGGTTGCACTTGGGGGCTCTCCATGTCCTAACGCTATTAGATTTAGGTTGTCACGGTGGTTCGTGCGTGTGCACAGGGCTCTGGGGGGCGGCTTGCAGGGGACCCTCTGAACGAGACCCATGTTTTCATGCTTACTCCCCTGTATTATAGGCAAGAAGAACCTACACCCTGAAGCCTACTCTAAACGCAGTCGCTAAAGCCTGAACCCTGAACCCTAAGCCCTAAACCCGAAACCCTAAACCCTTAGCCCTGCACTTGCACGAGAGTGTTCAAAGGGGGGCCCACAACAGGCCACGGGTCAAACCCGATCCCAAAACCCTAAAACCTCCACCCTCAACCCAAAACCCAAAATCCAAAACCCTAAACCCTCAACCCTAAACCCTAAACCCTAAACCCTAAAACCTAAGCCTTAAACTACCCTCGGCCCTAAACCGCCATCGGTGCTCAGGCCATCTGCGTCTCACTCATTACGCAGGCCTTCTTTAAGCTCCTTGGCTTGACCCAGCTCAGTTTCGGAACTCAACACATCTTGAGGGATCCGTGCTCGGGTGTGGGAGGCCCTAAACCCTAAGCCCTAAACCCTAAGCCCTAAACCCTAAACCCTAAACCCTAAACCCTAAACCCTAAACCCTAAACCCTAAACCCTAAACCCTAAACCCTAAACCCTAAACCCTCAACCCTAAAGCCTAAACCCTAAACCCTAAACCCTAAACCCTAAGCCCCTAAACCCTAAACCCTAAACCCTAAAGCCCTAAACCCTAAACACCTAAGCCCGAAACCCTAAACTCTAAACCCTAAAGGTCAAAACCTTAAACACCTCAACTGGTTCAGAACCGGCAGCTGCTGCTTTCAGGATCTGGGATCGCCGCAGGGTGTTCAACGAGGAGCATGCACCCCTGCGGCCCCAGCGCCGATCCCTAGAAACGGAACCCCAAAAACCCCTCAAGAAACTCTAAACCCTAAACCCTAAACCCTAAAAGCCCAACAGCCCTAACCCCCACCCCAAAGACTCAACCCCAAACCTTAAACCCACAACTTTCCTGGAGTCGACCCTCGCTCTATCGTGTCCAGGGTTTTTCAGTTTGAAGTTTAGGATTTAGGGTTTAGGGTTTAGGCGGGGGCAGGGGGGAGGGAGGGGGTGTGGTAGTGATTTCGGATTCAAGGCCTACTTTATGCAGGTTCTGTTCCCTTTACTTTACAAGATCTTTCAGCTTTACCCCTAGAACCCTCAAGCTTGTTCTCTAAACCCTCAGCCTCACCCAAAGGTTCAGGGACTGGCCCCAAACCCTAAACCCCAAACCCCAAACCCGAAACCCGAAACCCTAAACCCTAAACCCCAAACCCTAAACCCTAAACCCTAAACCCTAAACCCTAATTGGGGACGAAGGTTGCAGCGAGTCACTGTGAGGAGCTCGCTGCAGTGCGAATGCACCTTCAGAAGACGCACGTGGAGGACCGGTACTTGGTTCGATTCCTCGAGCCTGCGGTTAAATGGTTGGGACCTAAACCCTAAACCCTAAACCCTAAACCCTAAACCCTAAACCCTAAACCCTAAACCCTAAACCCTAAACCCTAAACCCTAAGCCCTAAGCCCTGAACCCTAAACTTCCAAAACCCAGGGTTCACTGCATGTAGGGGCGGGGGGGGGTGACAGCCTGTATTTTGAGGCCTCGGCTGTTGAGTAGTATGGAGAGCGGGACATTTCACGCCAACTTGTGCTTCTCCTTGGGCTTTTGGCCTTGGCTCTTTTAGGGTTCAGGGCTTAGGGCTTAGGGCTTAGGGCTTAGGGTTTAGGGTTTAGGGTTTAGGGTTGAGGGCTTAAGGTTTAGGGTTTAGGGTTTAGGGGTTGGCTACCCAAGCTCATGGGCCACTCGAAGCCCCTTGAGCCCTCAGACCTGCTCTTTCTCGCCCACAGCGGTAGGAGACGGTCCAGCTGAAGGTGAAAGCGTACCTGAGGCCGGGCTCACATCGACGTAGGCTTCTGTGAGAGAACAGAGAAGCTCTGCCCAGAATCAAGGGCTGCTTTTGGGGGCTCCTTTTGAGGGGGATTCTACTTGGGGGCATCAGGGGACGGGCTGCTTTTGGGGGCTCCTTTTGAGGGGGATTCTACTTGGGGGCATCAGGGGACAGCAAAATCTGTGAAACTCCGATATGGTGCCCATGTGTCCTTGACATTTTTGGCTAACATCCTCACGCTCGGCACTTCATTGAAGGTTTGGGTGTTGGGCTCGTTCAGAAGTGTCCCCCCTCAAGCTCCGGGCAACTGGCAGCTCCCAGGTACATCTTCGATCGTCGCCGCATTCACGCGAAGGAGGGGTCGGGGCTTGGGCGGCTTGGGCGGCTTCGGCGTAGGGTTTCCCGGCTTGTGGGTTCCGAGTTGCAGAGTGTAGGGCTGAGGCTGTGCTCAGGGTCTCGGGTTTAGGAATGAGGGTTTAGGGCTTAGGTTTGGTGTTCAGGGCACTCTTCCGGGACCATCAGGGTTCGGACATGCAGATATAGGGGCCTTGCAGGCATTCGAGTTGATTGTCCGGGCTTCTCTAAGTAGTACACTAGGTCCGTATGAGAATGGGATCCACAGAAGGGACCAGAGTTTAGAGAACCTGCCATATTCATTGTGTACAACATATCCTCCTACACCCCAAGCCCTCAGCTCTTGCGAGCTCCTTTCTATCGCGAAGCCCCTCACCCCCCAACCTTGCTTGGATGTTTATGAGTCATGTAGGTAAGGTTAGAAACCCGAAACCCTAAATCCAAACTCTCCAATCCGACCCCAACCCCCCTAAACTCCAAACCTGAATCTAAACCCTGAACCTCCCACGTCTTGGGAATATTAACAGTCCTCAATAGGGATTATGGTAGGGGGTCCTATTCGCCCCTATTTAGACCTGTTAGTATAAGCGGCAACATCCCGACTTAGAGCCCTAAGCCCCCCAAAAATCATAAAGCCTTGGAACCCTATACCTCCCTCAGAGCCACCTGAAAAGCCTAAGACCCACCTGAACCCACCCAAACCCTAAGCCCTAAGCCCTAAACCCTAAACCCGAAACCCTAACCCCCCAAACCCGAACCCCTAACCCCCAAACCAAAAGCCCTAAACCTCCTACCCCCCAAAGCCCTCCGCCAGAAAACGCAGCCACCAGGAGGCGGCCCTGATAAACTTCCTCCCAGACCAGCTGAAAGGCCAAATCCGCCGATCTCAGGCGCCTCTTCACAGAAGGGTTTGGGGTTTAGGGTTTAGGGTTTAGGGTTTAGGGTTTGGGGTTTAGGGTTTGAGGTTTAGGGTTTAGGGCTTACCCGAAACCAGAAGCCTAAACCCCGAAACAGAGGCCCCCACACAAGCTTTTTTAGAGGTTAGGGCACAGTCAGTCCGACATCCGCAACCCTAAGCCCCGAAAGCCCTAAGCCCTAAACCCAAAACCCTAAACCCAAAACCCTAAACCCTAAAACCTAAACCCTAAACCCTAAACCCTAAACCCTAAATCCTAAACCCTAAACCCTAAACCCTAAACCCTATACCCTACACCCTAAACGGTGACATGCGAAGTCCCAAGCCCCCGAAGCTTGGCGAAGGCAGAGCACTGAGGGAGCGATTGAGGGGTTCGCAGCGACCTCAGGTCGGGCTTAGGAGCTAGAGGGGTTTAGGGTTTAGGGTTTAGGGTTCAGCAGCTCTGGGTCGAGCAATCTCTAGTAGAGCCGCTGTCTGGACTCTAGAAAAAAACCCACCCACCCAGAGAATCCCAAAACATTAAGAAATATAAAGTTCACATTTTCCTCAGCAAGCCCTGTCCTCCAACCTCATTTATTCATTCTGCTCGTGTTCTTTGTCATTCTGCTTGGTTTCCATTCTGCTCGTATGCGTTTCTTTCTGCTCGTTTTCATTCTGCTCGTATTCGTTCTTTTTCTGATCTGCTCGTCTCGTGTTCGTTCTCGTTCTGCTCGTATTCATTCTGCTCGTATTCGTTCTCTCTCTGCTCGATTTCAGTCCGCTCGTTTTCGTTGTTTTTCTTCTCGTATTCATTCTGTTCGTATTCGCTCTCTCTCTCTGCTCGATTTCAGTCTGCTCGTCTTCGTTCTCTCTCTGCTCGTAATCATTCTGCTCGTATTCGTTCTCTTTCTGCTCATATTCATTTTGCTCGTGTTCGTTCTCTTTCTGCTCGTATTCGTGCTTTTTCTGCACGCTCTCTGCTCGATTTCAGTCCTCTCCGCTCGATTTCAGTCTGCTCGTCTTCGTTCTCTCTCTGCTCGTAATCATTCTGCTCGTATTCGTTCTCTTTCTGCTCATATTCATTTTGCTCGTGTTCGTTCTCTTTCTGCTCGTGTTCGTGCTCTTTCTGCGCGTGTTCGTTCTCTCTCTCTGCTCGATTTCAGTCCGCTCGTTTTCGCTGTCTTTCTGCTCGTACTGAGTCTGCTCGTACTCGTTCTCTTTCTGCTCGTATTCATTCTGCTCGTATTCGTTCTCTCTCTGCTCGACGTCAGTCTACTCGTATTCGTTCTCTTTCTGCTCATATTCACTTTGCTCGTGTTCGTTTTCCCCGGTGACCCTGCCTATTTTTGGCCGTCTTGTTGGTTGTGTTTGGCACACTTTAAGCTGCCTGGCTTCCACATGGTTGCTTTCCAATTAGTGCCCCGGTGACCTCGCCTCATGTTGGCTCCTGCTCGTAGGGTTTGATGAGAGGCCTAGAGGTTTGTCGTATGTCCCCTCTCTTCGTGCTCGTAAGGTTTGTCCCTCCCTTCATGCTCGTAGGGTTTGATGAGAGGTCTACAGGTTTGTCGCACGTCCCCTCCCTTCGTGCTGTTAGAGTTTGTCGTATGTCGCCTCCCTTCGTGCTCGTCGGCTTTGTCGTGTGTCCCTCTTCGTCTGCTTGCAAAGAATCCCAAGAATTCAGAAACTGAGATTATATTTTCAGAGGTTTGTCGTATGTCCCCTCCCTTCGTGCTCGTAGGGTTTGTCGTATGTCCCCTCCCTTCGTGCTCGTAGGGTTTGATGAGAGGTCTACAGGTTTGTCGTACGTCCCCTCCCTTCGTGTTCTTAGGGTTTGTCGTATGTCCCCTCCCTTCGTGCTCGTCGGCTTTGTCGTATGTCCCTCTTTGTCTGCTTGCAGAGAATCCCAAAACATTGAGAAATGCACGGGTTTATTTTCGAGGTTTGTCGTATGTCCCCTCCTTTCGTGCTCGTAGGGTTTGACGAGAGGTCTACAGGTTTGTCGTACGCCCTCTCCCTTCGTGCTCTTAGGGTTTGTCGTATGCCTCCCTTCGTGCTCGGAGGGTTTGTCGTATGTCCCCTCCCTTCGTGCTCGTATGGTTTGATGAAAGGTCTACAGATTCGTCGCATGTCCCTTCCCTTCGCGCCCTTAGGGTTTGTCGTATGTCCCCTCCCTTCGTGCTCGTCGGCTTTGTCGCATGTCCCTTGTCTTCGCGCTTGCTTTCCCCAGACCGAAGGTAGAACCAAAAGTGTTGGTCCGGATTGACAAAAAACCCTAATTTTGTTAACCTCATGTTTTGTTTTCCCCCACCCCACCCTCGAACCATTCCAGTTCGAGCCAATCCCCAACCCACCCTAGAACCAACTACCCGTATTCGGAGCCCTTGAAGGGGGGTTTGGGAATCATGGTCTTGGAGTGTTTTGGGCTGGAAACCCGCCTTCCCAACCCCCCTCTCTGGAGCCTTTGAAGGGGGGGTTGGGAATCATGGTCTTGGAGTGTTTTGGGCTGGAAACCCGCCTTCCCAACCCCCTCTCTGGAGCCCTTGAAGGGGGGGTTGGGAATCATGGTCTTGGAGTGTTTTGGGCTGGAAACCCGCCTTCCCAACCCCCCTCTCTGGAGCCTTTTGAAGGGGGGGTTGGGAATCATGGTCTTGGAGTTTTTAGGGCTGGAAACCCGCCTTCCCAACCGCCCTCTTGGAGCCCTTGAAGTCGTTCTCTCTCTGCTCGTATTTCTCTGCTCGTCTTCATTCTGCTTGCATTCGTTCTCGGGGTGGGGGGGTGGGGGGGGGTGGGGGGGGGTTGCGAAGCCCTCATCCAGGTTTCCAACCCCAGAATGGGGGTCCCGAAGTTGCTTTTCCCCACCCCACCCCTGAACCCTAAGAAGGGGCTGCCGTGTTGCCCGGCCCCGCAAAGCCTTCATCTTGATCGGGCCCAGGACCCAGAATGGGGGTCTGGGCCAGAAGAGGGGGGGTGGGGGGGGGGGGGGGGGGTGGGGGGGGTGGGGGGGGTGGGGGGGGTGGGGGGGGGGTGGTGGGGGGGGTGGGGGGGGGGGGGGGGGGTGGGGGGGGGGGGTGGGGGGGGGGTGGGGGGGTGGGGGGGGGGTGGGGGGTGGGGGGGGGGGGGTGGGGGGTGGGGTGGGGGGGGGGGGGGGGGGGGGGGTGGGGGGGGGGGGCGGGGGGGGTGGGGGGGGGGTGGGGGGGGGGGTGGGGGGGGGGGGGTGGAGGGGGGAAAAAGCCGTGGCCATTGGCAAAATAGCCGTGGCCATCGGCAAAAAAAGCCGTGGCCATTGGCAAAAAAAGCCGTGGCCATTGGCAGAAAAGCCGTGGCCATTGGCAAAAAAGCCATGGCCATTGGCAAAAAAGCCGTGGCCATTGGCAAATGCCACTTGCCAATGGCCACGGCTTTTTTGCCAATGGCCACGTTCTCCATTAAGGTTGGGCCCCAACCTTAATGGGGAACGTGGCCATTGGCAAAAAAGCCGTGGCCATTGGCAAAAAGCCCGAAAAGTTGCCAATGGCCACGGCTTTTTGGCCAATGGCCACGTTCCCCATTAAGGTTGGGGGGCATTTTGTGCGAATTGGGTTTGAAAAACCCATTTTGGCGACCAACCTTAATGACATTGGTGGCCATTGGCAAAAAAGCCGTGGCCATTGGCAACTTTCCCGTGGCCATTGGCGAATTTGCCAATGGCCACGGCTTTTTTGCCAATGGCCACGGCTTTTTTGCCAATGGCCACGGGTTTTTTGCCAATGGCCACGGTTTTTTTGCCAATGGCCACGTTCCCCATTAAGGTTTAAATTATTATATGATAGAGAGAGTTTAGGGTTTAGGGTTTAGGGTTTAGGGTTTAGGGTTCAGGGTTTAGGGTTTAGGGTTTAGGGTTTAGGGCTAGAGGTCTTCAGCCCCGACATGCTGAACCCAGATGCCCCAAGCTCCGAAACCCTGAAGGCCTGAAACCCTGAAACTCCGAAACCCGGAAACCCTTAAGAGCCCTGAAACCCGGAAACCCCTTAAGAGCCCTTGAATCCCTTAAACCCTGAATCCCTTAAAACGTGAAAAGCAACCCTGAAACCCTGAAACCCTTAAACCCTGAAACCCTTAAACCCTGAAATCCTTAAACCCTGAGACCCTGAAATCCCTTAACCTCTTAAGCCCCGAGTCCCTGAACCTCTCAATCTAGGCCATCAGCCGGAACACTTCCGCAGGTGCGCATGTACTTAGAGAGGATACCTCTGATGCGGGAGCTGGAGAGAGACAGCAGCTCGCCCGGGAGGCTGAAGTTGGGGGCTGTGAACCCTGAACCCCTCCCCCCCGCCCTCCCCCCCTCCCCCCCCCTCCCCGAAGAAGAAACCAAGCAGCACTGACACGGGGATGTTTCTAAACCCTAAACCCTAAACCCTAAACCCTAAACCCTAAACCCTAAACCCTAAACCCTAAACCCTAAACCCTAAACCCTAAACCCTAAACCCTAAACCCTAAACCCTAAACCCTTTATGGGATGATCTTTGGGGCAGATTCGATGAGCCCCAAAGTCATGTGCGGAACATGAATCCAACCTCGGGGCTAAGCCCTGAAGCCCGAAGCCTCAGATACAACAAGACGGAACGGCTAGACCCACAGCCCCGTAGCCTTGTTAGGGCTTGAGGGTTAGGGGATTAGGGTGAGAGTCTCAGGTTTGGGTGGGGGGGGTTGTTGGGGTTGGGGTTTAGGGTGGTGGAAGTCCACCCGAAGCTTAGGTAGTTGGTTTACGGTTTAGTGTTTAGGGCTCGGGGCTAAATCGGTGTGGGGGAGGGGCTTCCGAACCTACCAACTCCGTACCACAAGGGTTTAGGGTTTAGGGTTCAAGGTTTAGGGCATCCAAGGCATCGAGAAGATATGCGACGCGGCAGAGACCTTCGACCTTATGCAAGGAGATGCCGTTAGCAACGCAGGCGCGGCCGGTGCGGTTCGAAGCGGGGGGCTGTTCTAAATACCTGAGCCCTAAACCCCAAACGCCTGTTTTCTGGGGATCATCCTCATCATTCTGTCTGATCAGAGGAGGAGCACAGGAATTAATTACTCACTAACAATAGAGGTGGTACTAGTGTGAGCCATTTGAAAGTCCCCAAGCCGCTTGCTTCTGTGATTCGATTCAATACAACGAGCAAAACCAAAACGACCCGAACAAATACGACGATTTGAATTGGCTTTCAACATTTCATACAGTGGATTACCAGTAGTGTCGAAAAATATCCTACAGCTTTCAAGGGTTTTCAAGCCTTGAGCAGCGTGCACCATCGTACGTGATAGTGTGAAACCCTAAACACCCTAAACACCCTAAACACCCCAAGCCCCCTAAACACCCTACACCCCCTTTAAGCCCACTAAACACCCTAAACCCCTAAACCCACTAAACACCCTAAACCCTAAACCCTAAACCCACCCTAAACCCTGAACTCCAAATCCCAAACCCCCAAGCCACCCCTGCGTAAAACTTCGAAGCCCCGACAGGCACCGTGGCGGATGCAGCTTGGGTGTTGGTCTCTGGCCGCTTGAGGGTTACCAAGCGCTTGGTGGGGCAGTGCCTTTGCCCAAGGGTTAGAGGGTTTCGGGTTTAGGGCTTAGGGCTTCGGAGGTTTAGGGTTTCGGAGGCCTTTGCACATAACCCTGAACCTTGAACCCTGAACCCTAAGCCCAATGCCCTAAACCCTAAACCCCAACCCTAAACCCTAAACCCTAAACCCTAAACCCTAAACCCTAAACCCTAAACCCTAAACCCTAAACCCTAAACCCTAAACCCTAAACCCTAAACCCTAAACCCTAAACCCTAAACCCTAAACCCTAAACCCTTAAACCTAAACCCTAAACCCTAAACCCTAAACCCTAAACCCTAAACCCTAAACCCTAAACCCTAAACCCTAAACCCTAAACCCTAAACCCTAAACCCTAAACCCTAAACCCTAAACCCTAAACCCTAAAGCCAGTTCTGAGGACCGAGAGCCTGAACACGAATGCCAGCATTGTCTCACCCCTGATCGTGGATGAGCATTGCCTCGAAGAAGATGGCCCGGTGCTGTCCAGGCGCGCAGCGCTGTAGGGTTTAGGGTTTAGGGTTTTGGGTTTTGGGTTTAGGGTGCAAGGTTTTTTTGGTTTAGGGTAAGAAAACCCTGAAGCCCTAACCCCAAACCCTAAAACCCTGAAGCCCCCAAACCCAACAGACTTCTGAGACACCAAACGTTAGGAGCCGCTTGGACAATTTCGGGGCCAGACGGTTTAGAGTTTAGTGTTTTGGGTTAGGGTTTAGGGGTCTAGAGGTTTAGGGGTTTAGGGGTTTAGGGGTAGGGTTTGGGGACGAAAAGGAGGATGAGGGGCTTAAGTACTTTCTATCCCCCCAGAGGAACCTTCAAGGGATCTAATTTTAACGCTACGCGACCCGCCTCGGCCCGGCCCAGCGCATCCGCGTGAGCATGGTGATTCCGCAGCGCCCAAGGCGCTGGACCCCAAGCAATAAGGGTTGGGTTTAGGGTTTAGGGTTCCGGGTTTAGGGCTACCACAGGAGCCCTGAAGCAAAAAGGGTTCCGGGTTTATGGTTTATGGTTTATGGTTTGGGGTTTAGGGTTGAGGGTTAGTTTAGGATTGAAGGCTTAGGGCTCAAGGTTCACGCTTTGGGTGTGCTTCGGGCTTATAAGGTTTAAGGTTTAAGGTTTAGGGTTTAGGTTCAAGCTTAGATTCTTCTGCTCGTGTAATGCATTCCCGGCCGTGAGTCTAAAACCCGCTCACCAATATTCTGTGGTGGCTCTGGAGAGGGGGGGAGGGGGGTAAATGGGGGGGGGGGGGTAGGGGGGGGGGGGGGGGGGGGGGGGGGGGGTAGGGGGGGGGGGGGGTCGGGGGGGGGGGTAGGGGGGGGGGGGGGGGGGTGGGGGTAGGGGGGGGTGGGGGGTGGGGGCGGGGGTAGGGGGTCAGGGGAGGGGGAGGGGTTGGGGGGGGAACTTTGGAGGGGGGTGCCTGTTCTGACAACCTATACACCTCCGGCCCGAGGTCTCGGCGGATTCCCCATCAAACGTCACCTGTTTAGGGGTACAGGCCTAGTAAAGTGTACGAGTCTTATGCTTCTCTGCTTGCAGGTGTACAACTCTCGCCGCCGAGAGTTCTGAGCTCATCCGAGTGGGCAAAGAGCACTTTTTCCAATCGATCTCTGTCAACCGAAGGCACGGTTGTCTCCTCTGAAGCCTGTTTTGCCCATGCCTGTTTTGACATGCCTATTTGCTCTAGAGGGTGCCTTTGCCCATGTGGGTTTCCACCCTTGGCAGGAAGAGTCTCAACCTCCGCGGCACCGCGCTGTACGCTGTGAACCACCACCAGTCGATGGGCAGCTTCGATCAGGCCTCGACGCCTTCGGGTGCAAGGGGGCGACGTGGGCCTCTTGGCAACCAGGAGGGTTTAGGGTCTAGGGTCTAGGGTTTAGGGTTTAGGGGCCTAGGTTTTGGGGTTGAGGGTCGGGGGTGAGGGATTTGAGGCTAAGAACAACTCACATCTGTGTCCAAGGTCGACTGTTACGGTCTCACATGCTGTTCAAGCAGCTGCCGTCATCTCCTCTTCGTGATTCCGTCTCGGCTCTGTGTAGCTCCGTGTAGCTCTGACCACGGCAAGGGACCATTCAGAGTTAAATCAACGGCGTTCATGCTGTCATGCTGAAGCGCTGGACCTCATGAGGCCCGAGGTGTGGTCAGCTCCCTCGATAGGTTTCACCGGGTGCAAAGCACCACCATCCTTTCTCCGACATAGCTATGAGCTGTCACGCGCATGTGAGGACTTTCTGTGATCTCTCCCCAAATCTCAATCAAGCACGGCCACATTGGGGGTTGACGAAAATTCGGGGCCCATAATGTCGACCCCAAATAGTTAGTCGGATTCCCTTATAAAGGACCCCCAAGAAGGTACCCCCTAATTTGGGAAACCCCCATAAGCCCCAAACCCTAAACCCCAACCCCCCTAAACCCTGAACCCTAAACCCAAAACCCTCAACCCTGAACCCTGAACCCTGAACCCTAAACCGTAAGCCCTAACCAAATTGACAGAGGTTGTTATAACCCCAAAACCCTGAACCCTGAACCCTAAACCCTAAACCCTAAACCCTAAACCCTAAACCCTAAACCCTTTGGAGTCTTCGGCCCCGTTGGAATTCGGCCTCGCATGTGCGCCTTTCATGAACTCGAAGGACGTCGCTGAATTTCGGAGCTCTTCTGGAGCGGCTCTTGCTTCCCACAAGCTTCAGGGTTTAGGGTTTAGGGTTTAGGGTTTAGGGTTTAGGGTTTAGGGTGTAGGGTTTAGGGTTTAGGGTTTAGGGTAGCTGAGTAGGTACCCTTTAACCTTTTTGGGGTATATGTAATCCTACCGGAATTGAAAGGTTCACCTTTTTGCGGCCCAGGGTACTCGGTCAGCCACTAGGGTTCAGGGTGGTTCAGTGTCCAGGTCAGTGTACTTTTAGCTTCATTCGTATAGTCACAAGTGCCGCGTTAAATTGCAAGTGGCCTACATGAAGCCTCTAGGAAAGTCGGCCTTGTTTCCTTAATACCTGCCTCTTGTTTTCCAAGTTAGGATATCGTGTTTAGGGCTTAGGGTTGAGGGTGACGTACCTCACTGTTTAGGGTTTAGGGTTTCAGGCTTTAGGGCTGCTCTTCAGGAAGAGTTGGCGGTCCGTCCACCACGTCCCTAAGGACGTTGTGTTGTGACTCAGACCTTCTCCCCGCTTTTAGACAGCCAGGCTGCTGACTGGTGACCAGCATGCCTAGCCTCCTAAACCCGAAACCCTTAAGCCCCGAAACCCGAAGCTTAGGGTTTAGGGTTTAGGGTTTAGGGTTTAGGGTCTAGGGTTTAGGGTTTCGGGTTTAGGGTTTAGGGTCCTAAGCCCCAAACCCTAAACCCCCGTGCCCCAAATCGCGGTTCAGCGTGGGTTGCTTGGGGCCCCTAGCCCCTTCAACGAAAACCCTCAACTGGGGAACGCAGCTGAGAGGTTTAGGGTTTAGGGTTTAGGGTTTAGGGTTTGGGGTTTAGGGTTTAGGGCTTAGGGTTTATGGTTCGTATTGTTCTTAATTTCCCCGGTAACAGGGGTTTTGATGGTTTGCAAAAAGCCGCCCTTATACTGTGTCAATGCCAAGCTACCCTACAGGAGAGGATCCAAAAAGTCCCCCCAAAAGGTACCCTCTACAATAGGGGCAGTTTTAGGAACCCCGAAGGGGAGCCCTAAACCCCAAACCCCAAACCCCAAACCCCAAACCCCAAACCCCAAACCCCAAACCCCAAACCCCAAACCCCAAACCCCAAACCCCAAACCCCAAACCCCAAACCCCAAACCCCAAACCCCAAACCCCAAACCCCAAACCCAAAACCCCAAACCCTAAACCCTAAACCCCAAGCTCTAAGCCCTCAACCCCGGTGCCGGTCTCATCCTGGCCAGAATCGGCCCATTCGTCAGGTTTCGTCCGGCGGAAATTAGATCCGACCCAGCTGGTAGGCCCCCAAGCCACGATGGAAGCGCATCTGTCATGGGGCAAGCCTCCCCCCCACAAAATGACGAGTTTAGGGTTTAGGGTTTAGGTTTTAGGGTTTAGGGTTTAGGGTTTAGGGCTGTGCCGGTATGGGTTGCAGCTCGCCAGCCTAAGCTGCTGGCATGGGTGACCTCTGCGCAACCTTCCTGGCGGCATGGGGTTTAGGGTTTAGGGTTTAGGGTTTAGGGTTTAGGGTTTCGGGTTTCGGGTTTCGGGTTTGGGGCTTAGGGTCTAGGTTTTGTGTTTGGGCCATGGTCGCTTCTTCTTTGAGGCGCTTTTGCAGTCCAGCAAAGGTCCTTTGCGCAGAGGTCCCCGGCTGCTTTTCGGCCGATGAGAGGCTCTCCTGTGATCTTCCGGGTCCACCCTCAGATGTGGAGTGCTGAGCCCAGCAGAATATCTTGCCAACATTGTTGCCCCTGCAGTCCCCTAAATGGCTCTGTTGCAGCTTTACTGCAAACGACCCGAAGCACCCTGTGAAGACTAAACCGGCCCTTACATTCGTCGCCTGAGCAGCTGTCGCTGCAGCTGGACGCGATCGTTGTTAAGACGCGTAGCTCCCAACTGCAGCGGAGCCAAGCTCCTACGGTACCTCGCCGAGCGTGATGGCAGCATGAAGCGGCCAACAAGGCATGAGCAGCCCTCCCTGAATGACCCGGATGTAGAAACTAAGCGAAACCAACCATTACCAACAGATCCTGAAGCCGAAGGGGACCTAGCCTGAAGTGATCCCAAAGGCCATCAACACCCCCTGGTTTTTTTTTAGTAGGGAATGAGGGAATTAGGGGCCCTATATATACCCTTTAAGGGATCATATAGGGTACCTTGTCATTCCCTCATCCCCTACTAAGAGCCAGGGGGTTACAATTTCCGCAAGCAAAGGGGTAGTTCTTAGTAGCTACGTACCCCTCATATACCCCTTATACACCCACTCTATACCCCTTCTATACCCCCTTCTATACCCCTTCTATACCCCTTCTAGACCTTCTAGACCCTATAGAGTTAGAGTGGGTTCATCATCGGCCCAAGGTCAGAGAATTCTTTTTTCTTTAGGAGCCCTCGGTGCGAGTACGTGCCAGTCAGCTACTGTCTTGCAACTGTAGCCCTAAACCCTAAACCCTAAACCCTAAACCCTAAACCCTAAACCCTAAACCCTAAACCCTAAACCCCAAACCCTAAACCCTAAACCCTAAACCCGTAACCCGTAACCCGTAAACCCTAAACCCTAAACCCTAAACCCTACACCCTCTATCCCCCCCCCCCCCCCGCCATGGTCTTATTGTGTTGCGCAGCCGTTTTGCTCCCAGCATGGGCTGGCTGGATGATTGGAGTCTGAAGCCTGGACCTCAAAGCCTTGAATCCGAAACCATCAGGTGTCAACAGGGCAAGCTAAGTGTATCTTGAGTGCGGAGGATGTGCAGCAGACACACCGAACAGCAGTACACACACACACAGAGCTGCAAAGAATGATGGGCAACGAATCCCCCACAATGTAAAGTAGCAGACCGGCCCTGCAAGTGCCCAAACCATGTCGCTGTTCGCTTTGTGCCTGCTGGCGTCTGACAGGAAGTGGGTGAGGCCTAGCCGGCCTAATCCGGGATGTCCGCAGCATGAAGAGCAATCGTCAGGATGTTGGGGCTCATCCTGTGGCAAGAGGAACTCATTAGCAGCTGGCAGCTTTGGTAGTCAGCAGGGTGCTTCAACAACCTACAGCAGGGAGGCTAATTCATTATTCCCGGGTTGCTTCATGGTGCTTAGGCGCAAAACCGACAGTTGTCCAGAAGCAAGTTGCAGGATGTGCTCTGCCGATGCCTGCAAAAGACGGGAGGTGGCGCTTGTCTCGGCGAGAGCATCCCACGTGAATTGGCAGCTAAGTAGGTACGCTCGCATCTTCACCTCTTCTGAGGGCCGCTTCATCCCACACCAGCAACTGTACACTACAGGACAGTATGAGAGGGTGACATTCGGAGAAGCTGCAAATATAGGCCGGAGAAGTTCATCGACTTGTTTCTTGCGTCGAGCCTTCCTAGCCTATCTCTCCTCTATCATCTTCTATAGGGCAAGCACCCCGGCTTCTTAGGACGGGCTAAGCAGAGCGGTCAAAGTGATTTGCGACAACCTGCTGCAAACATGTCATTGAAGGAAAAATGATTTGTGCAGACATGGGCAAAATGCTCTGAAGCTCGCAATTAACAGGCAAGGCCACGTTCAAACTAATCCAGGTGCTACGTACTTGAAACTCTCGGCCTCATTGCACGCGACGCCGCCACGAGAGAAGAGCAGGGAGTCTGCGTTCGGAGGTTTTGGCCTCCTGCATGTCTGCCTACCCGAAATAAAGAGGTAGCGAACCGCAGCATGAGAGTGATGTTCTCCAAAATCGTAAGCCTAACGCGCTGCTGCTGCTGCTGCTGCTGCTGCTGCTGCTGCTGCTGCTGCTGCTGCTGCTGCTGCTGCTGCTGCTGCTGTTGCTATTGCTATAGGTCGTATGTGCTGCGGTTGTTGCCATGCATGACATGCTGTTGGTTCACGAGTTCTGCGAGGGTGCTCAGCAAGATTTGATTTTGTAGACACGCAGGGCCAGTGCGCAAGTTGCATGAACAATCTTTCGGGCATGGTCAACATTCGAGTCTCGTTTATTCAGGTCAGCAATTTTGCACATGAAGTGCTGCACATGGCCAGCGTTGCAGGTGCAAGAGCACGAGCTTGGCCTAGGTCCTAGGTTGTTAGCATGAAATGATGCTACCCATCCAGTCATGCCATCTGTGTTGCTGCTGCTGCTGCTGCTGCTCCTGCTGCTGCTGCTGCGGCTGGACAGTTCTGACCACAACCCTCCTAAAACCTCCATAGTCTCATTCTGTCTCGTTGCCGTTTTGGTCCGCTACCAATGGCGTGATCGCATGGAGGATGAGGATTTAGGACCTGAACTCAAAACCCTAAACTCTACACCCTGAACCCAACACCCTAAACTCTACACCCTGAACCCACCACCCTAAACTCAACACCCTGAACCCTAAACCCCTAAGCCAAAAAAACCTAGCGCCCGGCTCTTGAGGAGTGCGGGTGCACCGAGCCCGTGGAGTCGGCGGATGCGGTTAGAGAGTTTAGGGTTTAGGGTTTAGGGTTTAGGGTTTAGGGTTTAGGGTTTAGGGTTTAGGGTTTAGGTTTAGGGGGTCATGTGTCTAGACTATCTTCAGAAAATATCGGAAGTCGGTTCAAGGTTTAGGGGTAAGTAAGTAAACAAATTGGACTCCAAACCCCGAACCTTCTTGTGTTGACCTCAACACCATCCCTAACTGCCCTCAGCTGCCACCCAGCGCAAACTCCATGGCGTAATGCGCTGGACTGCGCCAGGGTCTGAGCCGTTTCGCCACTGGGAGGGGGGCTCAAGGGCCGGGGTGGTTCAAAATAGGTGTAAGCCTATGTAAGTGGCTGTGCTGCCCGAAACCTTAATTATACGTCCTAAGGCCCTCAAACCTAAGCCATCCAACTCAAAACCCCAGACCCTAAGCTTTGAAGATTCGTAGACCCACATCCTGAGGCTGAATGCCACCCTGCCCTGGACGGATGCCTTGCAGGCAAGCTGCACAGGAAGCTCAGCTGAAACTTACTAGCGTTCAGCAAGAAATTCGGGAAGTAGGTATGCATTTTCCCAAGATGCCCCTTCAAGGGATGAAAGAGTACCCAAACTCCCCACTTCCCTGCGAAGAGCCAGTAAGCTGAATAATGCATGCTCGGTTCATGGCTGCGCATGCCGGGCCACGGTGCCATGTTCAGAGCTTAGGGTTCAGGGTTCAAGGATCGGAGATTTCAAGTCCTAAACCCTCGGCCCTTCTTGCAAACTTTCAGCCGCCCAAACTTCAGTCCCTCAAGCCCGTCAAGCCCCTTGCGCAAGTTAAGCCGCTCAAGCCCTTCAAGCCCCTCACCCCTTAAGCCCCGAAACCCCTGGCCTAAGACTCCAACCCGGTTTAGGGTTTAGGGTTTAGGGCCCAACCCTAAACCAGCCAAGGAATCCACGGTGCATGTCGCAGCCGCTTGCGCCTGTCTTCCTTTCTCGGCCACGGCCAAGGTGGAGACACGGGGGTTGCTGAAAAGTGGGGAACCTCATGCACCGCAAAATAGTAGAATCCTGATTTTCTTGAATCCCCCCCCCCCCCACCCACCAACCGCCGAAAAAAGGGTACCCCCTACTTTTCGGAACCCCTCCATGTGGGGGTTGAGGGTTTATGGGCTTAAGGCTTCAGGACAGGTTTAGGGATTGAGGATTGGGGGGGGGGGGGGGGGTTTGGGGCTCTAGAGCGTGCAGGGTTTAGGGCTGTGTGGTTCAAGCCTGCGGGTGTAGGGTGTAGGGCTGAGATGTTCAGGGTTGTCCCGTGCGCAGCCTTACGATTGGGGTTCAGAAGGACTACCGAGTGCTGCACAACCGACCTGGTCAAATACATCTTCTTTACCGTCCACAACCGCGCAACCCTTTAAGCAGCAACCTCATTGTTCAGTTCCTTTTCTTTTGTTTCTGGGGTTTTTTTGACAGACTTCATCAACAGCGAATTTCTCTCGCTCTCTCTCTCTCTTTTCTCTCTTTCTTTCTCTCTCTCTCTCTCTCTTTCTTTCCTTCTTTCCTTCTTTCTTTTCCCTTTCCTCGTGCTTCATTCATTCATTCATTCATTCATTCGTTCGTTCATTCATTCATTCATTCATTCATTCATTCATTCATTCATTCATTCATTCATTCTCTTTGCATGTCGTCCGTTCGAATGTACCTGGTGGTCACAACGCAGCTAGGGGCACAGCGAGCCCTTGGTCCCGAATCCTGAAGTTCCGGCTGCCCGGCGTTGGGAATGGAGATTTTGCCGCCGTAGGTATGATGTGGGTTTAGGGTTTAGGGTTTAGGGTTTAGGGTTTAGGGTTTAGGGTTTGCAGGTGCCAACGACCCATATGGCCAGAACCTCTATGGCCAGCAAGGCTATGGCCAGCAAGGCTACGGCCAACAAGGCTTTGGCCATGGCTACGACCAGGCCAGATTTGCTAGTCGGAATTCCTTGGGTCTTACAGTAGCAGGACAAATTTTGACACATGGACCCTGGAGATGTTGAGGGCTGGTTGTGGCATGCTGGCTGAGACCAACCTCCTCTGTCATGACCTGCACATCCGCAGGACTTAAACATGAAGGAAGAGGAGGCGGCGGAGGAGGAGGACATGGAGGAGAAGTCCGAGCATCTGACGCGGCTTCCTAAGTCTCCCTGTAGACTGCCCCTGTGTTCGGAAGCCCTGGGAGTTCCAAAGAGTGAGCAGAAAGGCCTGGAGCATAAAATCACGCAGCTTGGCCAGACTGGCAACCTCAAACAAATGGAACGCTAGGTTTAGGGTTGAGGCTGTCCGATGAAAGCTCTAGCAACTCTGCCAACTCTAGAATCCCCGCCCCAGCAGTAGCAATGCTATTGTCCTGTAGGACTGGCCACAATTGTGGCGTGAGCATTGAAGTCGTACAGACATCGCAAGAGAATGTGATCACCCCGACCCCCCCCCCCCCAACCCAAAAGCCTAAACCATAAACCCTGAACCTATAAACCCTGAACCTATAACCCTGAACCCTGAACCCTAAACCCTTAAACCCTAAACCCTGAACCAAAACCCGCAAAACCAGCCTCAAGCTGGCGCGGTATCGATCCCGTGGCCTCAAACTTGCAGGGCTCAAGGAGCCCTCCGCCCCGAAACAACCCTACACCCTAAACCCTAAACCCTAAACCCAAAACCCAAAACCCTAAGCCCAAAACCCTAAACCCTAAACCCTAAATCCTGCCGAATTCTGAATTCGGAGTCAGGCACATGACCTGCGGCATCTCTTCCGGGGCCGAGGGTGGCAGCCAGGTGACGTGCGGTGTCCCAATGCGCCCTCTCCCTGGCATGCCCTGGAGCTAAACCGCGCAAAGTCTTGGGGTTTAGGGTTTTGGGGTTTGGGGTTTAGGGTTTTGGGGTTTATGGATTTAGGGTTTGAGGGTTTAGGGTTTAGGGTTAGCCCTCCTATAGGCAAGCCTTCAGCCCTAAAACCTCAGGGAGGGTTTAGGTCCAGAGGCAAGATGTCTGAGCATCTCGAAAGGCTTATGGGCTTTAAAAAGTTGACCGCGCTAAGATCCAAGAAGACTTCAACCCCGAAATGTCTGAATCTTGGGTTTAGGGCCTTTAAGGTTTAGAGGAACGCTAGACCCTAAACCCTAAACCCTAAACCCTCAACCCGCAACCCTCAACCCCAAACCCAATTCAAACCCGGGTTGCCCTTTAATGGGCCTTTGTTGTGCCGTAGCTGGGGCAGGGGGCGTGCGTACAAGATCCCAGCACTGTATCCCAGACCTGCGAAGGTACCGGGACAAAGCCACCGGAGCACCTTACATCATGCCGGCGCCCGAAGCAGTGTTGGTCCTGGGCCTTGGGTCAGTCTCGAGGACGTCTTCGTGGGTTCCCCCTAAACCCTAAACCCTAAACCCTAAACCCTAAGCCCTAAACCCTAAACCCTAAACCCCAAACCCTAAAGCAGATCCTTAAGCCCCTGATCCCAGAGCGACAGGAAGTGTTTGGATTCTATTCAGGTATTTGGGCTCTGCAGCTCACACCTTTGTAGCTCACACCTTTGTGGTGCTTTACTGTAACTTTAGATCTTTAGCCTTTTTGGGCTTGTTGGGTTTCTTAACAAGGCAGCTAAAAATGTATACATACACAATGTATATATATATATATATATACACATGTACACATACAAACATACATACACATACAGACAAGACTTCTTAAACCCCTCTAAACCTCCAAATCGCAAACGACCTCTGCCCTCCCGAAAGTCACCCTCCCAAACCCGAAGAGGAATGATAATCATAACACTAGTACTAAGAAGAAGAATAATTATAAGAAGAAGAATAATAGGAATATTAATAAGAATAATAAGAATAATAAGAATAATCAGAATAATCAGAATAATAAGAATAATCAGAATAATCAGAATAATCAGAATAATAAGAATAATAAGAATAATAAGAATAATAAGAATAATAAGAATAATAAGAATAATAAGAATAATAAGAATAATAAGAATAATAAGAATAATATGAATAATAAGAACAAGAAGAATAAGAAGAAAAATAAGAAAATAATAAAGAATAAATGGAAACCTCAACTGCGCGCCGGCCGGCTTTTGAGGCCGCTCTACACGGAGCCCGTCGGCCCCAAGGGAGGCCTGGTCCTAGGAGTCTAAGAAGGTTTAAGGTTCAGGGGGGGGGGGGTTTAGGGTTTAAGGTTTAGGGTTTAGGGTTTAGGGTTTAGGGTTTAGGGGTTGGGCCCTTTGGTTCTCTCCTTTCAAGACGTGAGGAGGAGGACAACAGTCTACAGTCGTGCCCTGGGGTTGTGCCCCCAAAGGGTTCCTTATGATGGCCCTTCTACAACCGCAAGGATCTTCAAAAAGGGTCCCCCAAACCCAGCCGAGGGTACGACCTTAAGTGTGGGAGGGGAGGTTGAAGCCTTCGACCCGGGACCCCCTGAAAACCCTCAGCCCTCAAACCCTCAACTCTCAAACCCTCAACCCAAATTTGTTGACCTCAGAACCTTCAAGCCCAAACCATAAAACCCTAAACACTTAACACCCTAAACCCCTAAACCCAACTCCAGCGAGAGACCGCCAGAACCCTAAACCCTAAGTCTTCAGGTCTGGGGTTTTAGGGTTTAGGGTCTAGGGGTGCAGGTAAACCCTAAGCCCTTAGACCCCAATCCTTCAACCCCAAAAGCCTAAAAGCAACTTGCTCCAGAAGGATCATAAAGACATCTTTCTCTGCAAGCCCTTAGTTCGGGTTTACGAAAATAGTTCAGGGTTTAGGGTTTAGGGTTTAGGGTTTAGGGTTTAGGGTTTAGGGTTTAGGGTTTAGGGGACCCCTAAACTAAATCGTAGGATTCCCTTAGAATAAGGACCCCCATAAGGTACCACTAACTTCGAAACCGCCAAATCCCTAAGGCGAGTGCATGTCATCGGCTCGCATGTCCCCTCCCTGTAACTCTCACGGAGCCCCCTGCCCCGAATCCCAAACGAAGTAATCCCAGAATCCCCAAAACCCTGGAAGCCTCCCACCCTAGGCCCTAAACCCTGAACCCTGAACCCTAAACCCTAAACCCTAAACCCTAAACCCTAAACCCTAAACCCTAAACCCTAAACCCTAAACCCTAAACCTTAAACCCTAAACCCTAAACCCTAAAGTTCTAAACCTAAGAGTTATAAACCCAAGAACCCGACCCCTGACTCTCCGGGAGGCGCTGCCTCTGCCGAGCGGGCGGGCGCGGCAGGAGGCCCCACTCCTTTCTAGGGTTATAGGGCTTTAGGTTTTTAAGGTTTTTCTGGGGTTTTAGTGTTTTCAGGATTTTTTTTGGGATTCAGGCTTTAGTTTTGTTGGGTTTTAAGGGGTTTTAGGTTCTTTAGGTTTTAGGGTTTTGGGTCTTTTGGCGTTTCAGGGTTCAGGGTTTTCAGGGTCTAGGGTTTTGCTGTTTTTGGTTTTTGTTTAGGGTTTTAGGGCATTAGGCTTTAGGGTTTTTAGGGTATTCGGGATTTAGGAGTTTAGGGTTTTAGGGTTTAGGGTTTTCAGGGTTTTAGTGTGTAGGGTTTTAGGGTTTTAGGGCTTTTAGGGCTTTTAGGGTTTTTAGGGTTTTTAGGGTTTTAAGGGTTTTTAGGGTTTTCAGGGGTTTTAGGGTTTTCAGGGTTTTTGGGGTTTTGGGGTTTTTAGGGTTTTGGGTTTTAGGGTTTTAGGGTTTTAGTGTGTGTTTGGGTTTTCGGGTTTAGGGACTTGGGGTTTTAGTGTTTTTAGGGTTTGGGGTCCCTTTTGTTGAGCCCCCCCCCCCCGCCCCGGCCCCCCGCCCCACCCACCCCTTTGTAGCAAGCAGGGGGGAGGTTTCACTTCAGGGTTTAGGGGTCCAGGGTTTTGTAGGCTTGGAATTCACGGTTTAGGGTTTAGGGTTTAGGCTTAGGCTTAGGCTCTAAATTTAATCAGGGGTTTGGGGGGGGGGGGGGGGGGGGGGGGGGGGATGGGTAGGGCCCAAGCAAGCATCATCCACCTGACGCGTATCCCTGAACCCGAAACTCCGCAAAATCCCCCAACCCGGTGCACTAGGAAGCCCGGTGATACTGAAGCCTGAGTACGCCGCAAAGGAGCTCAACTAAGTTCCCAGAGTTGTTTTTTTTTCTTAGTAAGTGGGAAGAGTGCAGAGTGTCCCTATTCCGGCAGCTTGCAATTTCAGTTCCTTGACAGGAGCCCAGCATTTCATAACGCATCCCCAGGGTTGCTCCTAGAGCAGACCCTGAATCCTCAACGCAGAGGACCTGTCAATTACACTCCATACTTTCACACTTCTTCCGGCTTTCCCGGGGCGAGGCAAAGCTTCAAACTCAAAGCACCCTAAACCCTAAACCCTAAACCCTAAACCCTAAACCCTAAACCCTAAACCCTAAACCCTAAACCCTAAACCCTAAACCCTAAACCCTAAACCCTAAACCCTAAACCCTAAACCCTAAACCCTAAACCCTAACCATAAACCCTAAACCCTAAACCCTAAACCCTAAACCCTAAACCCTAAACCCTAAACCCTAAACCCTAAACCCTAAACCCTAAACCCCTAAACCCCTAAACCCCTAAACCCCTAAACCCTGTTCATGTACGCGATTGTTTTTCTTACGATTTATAGTTTGAA
>CAJNDS010002255.1:517500-543003 GCA_905221605.1 Symbiodinium natans
ACCCTAGACACGGTGGGGACTCCAACCCTCGAGCCCCCCAACCCCGCAGAAGCCTTTGTAAGCCAAACCCGAAACCCTAAACCCGAAACCCGAAACCCTAATCCCTAAAACCCTAAACCCTAAACCCTAAAACCCTAAACCCTAAACCCTAAAACCCTAAACCTTAAAACCCTAAAGCGCCAAACGGTGCAGGTGGTACCTGACATCGGGCCCCTTGGTGAACCCACACCGGAGGCCCTCAGCGCGTGAGGGTTGAGTTGGAGCCCTAAACCCTGAACCCTGAACCCTGAACCCTAAACCCTGAACCCTAAACCCCAAACCCAAAACCCTAATCCTAAACCCTAAACCCTAAACCCTAAACCCTGAATCCTAAACCCCAAACCCTAAACCCTAAACCCAAGATCCCGGAGCCGCCCCAACTCCTAAGCGAGGGTCGCAGCCCTCTATAGACCTACAACACGGCCAAACGAGCCTCTGAGACTACGTAGGGTCTGCAGGGTTTCGGGGATCAGGTTTAGGGGTTTAGGGTCTAGGGTTTAGGGTTTAGGGTTTAGGGTTTAGGGTTTGGGGTTTCGGGTTTGGGGTTTAGGGTTTAGGGCTATGGGTTGGGGGTTTAGGGTTTAAGGGGTTGCTGTGAGATCTTGGTGCCTGGAGGTGCCGACGGGCATGATGAATGCCCTTGGCGCGACTTGTCTCAACCGCAGGGCTGTTCTAAGCCCTAGGGTTTAGGGTTTAGGGTTTAGGGTTTAGGGTTTAGGGTTTAGGGTTTAGGGTTTAGGGTTTAGGGTTTAGGGTTTAGGGTTTAGGGTTTAGGGAAGCCCTACCCCAGAGGTTCCCATTTGTTCACCACTTTGGAATTAGGTATCCCAAAAACCTGATTAGAATGGTTTCCGGCTACCTACTTCCATGGCAGTACCGCAAAAGGACCCTAAACCCTAAACCCCAAACCCTAACCCCTGAAGCCTTAAAAACCCCAAACCCCAAACCCCAAACCCCAAATCCCAAACCCCAAAGCCCAAACCCCAAACCCCAAACCCCAAACCCCAAACCCCAAACCCCAAACCCCAAACCCCAAACCCCAAACCCCTAAACCCTAAACCCCCCCAAACCCCAAACCCCAAACCCCAAACCCCAAACCCGAAACCGTAAACGCTGAACCCTGAACCTTAAACCCTAAACCCGAAACCCTAACCCCTAAACCCTCCCCCCCCCATCGAGGGCTGGTTAGGTGGGCTTTTGGGGGGGAGCAAAGGTGGGCCCCTCCTCCTTCGACTCCACAGGCTGGCCTTTGGTTGTTTTTGTTTGGGTTTAGGTGTAGGGTTTAGGGTTTAGAGTTTAGGGTGTAGGGTTTAGTTTAGGGTTTAGGGTTTAGGGTTTAGGGTTTAGGGTTTAGGGTTTAGGGTTTAGGGTTTAGGGTTTAGGGTTTAGGGTTTAGGGTTTAGGGTTTAGGGTTTAGGGTTTAGGGTTTAGGGTTTAGGGTGTGGGCTTTGAGGGTTGTTGGGAATTGGAAAGGGTCTTGGGATAGAGTAGAGGGCTTAAGGGCTTTGGGCCTTAGAGCAGTCGCGTCGGGTTTTTGTGGCTTGAAGCTTGGCTATCTTGGGGAAACCCTAAACCCTACGCCCTAAGCCCTAAGCCCTAAACCCTAAACCCTAAGCCCTGAACCCTGAGCCCTAAACCCTAAACCCTAAAACCCTAAACCCTAATTCTTGCAGCCGTCCTTGTGCTTGGCCTCAGTTTGCCGGGAGAGGGATGCGTTTTTGAGGGTATCCTACATCTTAAGCATGCTCAACTCAAGGTTGAGTACAGGGCTGGAAGGCCATCAAGCAAGCGAACTTGCCTAAATCAAGATCCACGCTGAAATCCCGAAGCCCTAAACCCTAAACCCTAAACCCTAAACCCTAAACCCTAAACCCTAAACCCTAAACCCTAAACCCTAAACCCTAAACCCTAAACCCTAAACCAAGATCCACGCTGAAATACAGACCGGACGGACAGCCCCCGCTGCAGGCGCTGCGGGCAACATGCTGGCTGGCAAGCTGACGGGAGGGAGCAGCTTCGGTTTGTGAAATCGCCCTTTGTTGGATGTGCCCTACTTACCCTAAACCCTAAACCCTAAACCCTAAACCCTAAACCCTAAACCCTAAACCCTAAACCCTAAACCCTAAACCCTAAACCCTACACCCTACACCCTAAACCCTATACCCTATACCCTGTACCCTAAACCTTGCGTAGTGAGGTGTTCCGCTTGGCACCATGTAGCTGTCAGCACATGAAGTCGCGTTGACAGAAGGCGGGCCCCAAGACAGATGGAGACATGCCCTAAACCCTAAACCCTAAACTGTAAACCGTAAACCCTAAACCCTAAACCCTAAGCCTAAACCTTAAACCCTACACTTTAAGCCCTAAACCCTAAACCTTAAACCCTATAGGCCCAAAAGCCAAAAGCATCGCACACCCTCCCCAGGCCCCGCGTGACCTCAAAGCCTATGGGTGTTCACGATAATCAGGGATCCCTCATATCGGCCGCTTGTAATAAGGACCCCAATAAGGTTCCCGAATATCGTAAGCCCCCACATCGTCTGCCCAAAGTTGGCAAAGTCACGCCGAGCTCTTTGCGGGCACGTCAAAACAAAAAGACTCTCCTTCGGCGGATGGCGATGGGGCTTTTTGGGCTTTGATTTCACCGTTTCCCACGCGGCACTTACTGGCCCTCAGTAGGGAATACGGGAATGAGGTACCCTATAAACCCTGAAAGGATGCACATTTTTCTGTATATATATATATATATCCGTATATATGCAGATATATGTATATGTGTGTGTATGTATAATCTGTAGGGGGATAGAAGGTACCTAATTCTCATTCCAAGAACTAGGGGATAGGTGAGTCAGGACCACCGCAAGAATGTTCAGGAAGGCAAAAGGAGCATAGGGGTAAAAGGCCGAATAGAAGGGCCTCAATAGATAGAATAGGGTTTCTTTGGGGGCTTTATAGTAAAGTATAATGATATGAGTGAAGCATGAGGGAGTAGTAGAAGTAGCTATTCCGACCCTGAGCCCTGAGCTACCCACCCAGGTCTATGGCCCGCTAGTCAACGCCCTCCCACCCGTATAGACTTGAAACTCCCAAGGGTTTCGGGTTTCGGGTTTAGGGTTTGGGGTTTAGGGTTTAGGGTTTAGGGCTAGGGTTTAGGGTGGGGTATAGACTTGAAGCTCCCAAGCCAAGGCTGAAAAGGTCAGGCATCCAGGGTTCAGGGGTTTAGGATGTCGGGTTTAGGATTTAGGGTTTGGAGTTTAGGGTTTCGGGTTTGGGGTTGGGGGCTTAGGGTCTAGGGTTTAGGGGTGCCGAGGCTCGTTTTCCTACAGGGAGGGGTTAGGGAGGTAGATCTAAAGACCTAGGCGTCCCCAACCCGCTGCTTCTGCCAGAAACCCCGAAGCCCTAAACCCCAAACCCTAAACCCTAAATCCTAAACCCTAAACCCTAAACCCCAAACCCTAAACCCTAAACCCTGCACCCTATGCCCCCCCAAAAACCGCAACGCAGGATGGAAGGCTCAGTAGAAGTTTTGTGGATCCGATGCTCCGATAGCTAGGGACTGCCCCCCGCGCGGCCGGGGGCCTTGGCCTGACTTTTGCAGTCCTGACCGAGGGTTTGGGGTTAAAGGGTTTAGGGTTTAGGAGTTAGGGTTTGGGGTTTAGGGTTTAGGGTTTTAGGGTTTGGGGTTTGGGGTTTAGGGTTTAGGGTTTAGGGTTTAGGGGCCGCATTACGTCTACAATTGGTGACCCAGACGTGCTGCGGGCCCATCACACTAACTCGGACTTCCTGTCCCCTGGCAGCGGGGTTTCGGGTGAAGGGTTTTGCTGGCATTGCGACCTGAGGATTAGAGAGTTCGTAGTCTTGGGGCTATGGATGAGTTTAGGCCTATGGGCTGTATGTCGATCTCGATCTCTTCCCCGTCACCCTCACTCCCTCCCTCTCTCTCTCTCCCTCTCTCTACTCTCGCTCTCTCTCCCTCTCTCTCTCCCCCTCTCTCTCCCTCTCTGTCCCCTCTCGCTCTTGCTCTCCCTCTCGCTCTCGCTCTCTTCTCGCTCTCGCTGTCTCTCGCTCTGCCTGTCTCTCTCTGTCTGCCTGGCTGCTGTCCGTCTGCCTGCATATAGACATAAGCATGAATATGAATACACTAAGTATGAATATCTCTTCAACAAAATGCATATACATGTATATATATGTATATATATATATATGTGTATACACATATTGATAGATACGTACACACATACATGTACAGAGAGATGGATGTGTGCCAGGATGCGGAGACATCCCGCCTTAACTTTGGAAAAATCGCTGTAAGCCCCCCCTCCCCCTTGCCCCCCCCCCCCCTCCCAGGGCTCACGCATGAAGCCCCCCAAGCCCTGAAGCGCTTAACCGAGCGCTGACGTGCAGCCCTTGTCCCCTCTGTCCCAGAGGGGGCCAAAACCCAATCCCTAGATCCGGTTCTGGCAAGAATCTCGGTTAAGTTCCTGAGAATACCTCCTCGTTTATTGTGTAAAGCTTGAGCACATGCCGTAACAAACACTCACATTTAGGAAAGCCCAATAAGCAGCATGATTTGTATAGTGTACATACCCGCTGTGTTTTGGATCGCAGGCGCCTTGAGCTATAGGCAAAAGTGTGTCCCTGGTGTGCGCCCGTGTTCAAACTGGTAGCGGAGCTTGCTTGCTCCTTTATTGGAGGCAGTTCCGGCGGGCCCATTGGGTTGGAGTGTGTGTGAGTGAAAGCCGAACTACATTTTTCCCAAGTCCTCTGACCGATCGGCTGAGGCAACGTCGAACTATTGTTGGTTGATTGCGAGAGGAGTGCTACGATCGATTTGACGTAGTGACACGATTGCTTGGTTGCATGGTGTGATCGTTCGACACATCAAGAAGCAAGTTGGTTGTTGGTATCTTGGATCATGACAGTTGCAGGTTTGAGATATCGACAAAAGGTGTACGATGCAGCCCCCACAGTCACGAAGAATGGTAGTTTCATCTACGGAGGATCGCCAGAAGACTACCATGAGTGGGAGTTCCGAACACAGTTACGGATTGCAGCCCAAGAACAACGATCCCGGAAAGTTCGTAAGAAGAAGAAGGATGAGTCGTTTACAACTTCAAGCAAGCCCGAGACAGGGAAGAAGGAGAGAACCCCGAAGGGAGCATCGTCAGAGAGAGGGTCGGAGCATGGACCTAGATCGGAAGGGTCGTTTGATGGGCTGATGAGCGTGGCCGCGATCAAGATGGCGATTCAGAAGAAGATGATGACGGCAGGATGGAAACAGTTCTTAAAGTGCTTGAGGGTTTGAGAGGTGATGCTTTCCAGAAGGCGAAGGATTTGGGCATTGCCAAGTTGGGTGAAAAGAATGGACTTCAAGTTCTGATTGATGAGATAAAGAGGATGGTTTTCCCGCTTGGTACACAGGAAGCTCAGGCTTTGTTCCGCAGTGGTCAGGACAAGTTCGGACCCTTGGCTAGGCAGCAGACCGAGTCTGTTGTCAGCTACGTAGGCAGGCGCCGTCGTTGGTGGCTGCTCATGCAACAGCTAGATCCTCGGATTAGTCTTTCGGACAGTTTGAGGGCCGAATTGCTACTGGAACTTAGCGGTCTGACTAGAGATCAGCAGTTGATGATCAAGGCATGTGCCGGTGGGATAGATACCTTTGAAGGTTATGCGAAGATCATGATTGAGCATCACGGACTGATTCACCTACGCAGTCAACGCATCCTTGGGTCACAGGACAGTTGGCCGAAGGGCAAAGGAAAGGATCAAGGGAAAGGTACTACGAAGGGTTTCCCAAAGGGAAAAGGATTCGGAAAAGGATTCGGTTCTTCAAGTGCCTCACCTGGATGGAAAGCGTATGTGGCAGAAATACCCGGAAGCATGCCTGAGAACGTGATGTACACCCATGAAGAAGAAGAAGAAGAAGAACACTGGGGTTATGTCACTAGTGCACATGAAGAGCAGTATGAGGCGGAGAGTTGGTGTGACGATGAAGCTAGTCATGCAATGGTGACTCAGAGTAGCGAGATGGAACAAGTGGAAGAGGTGTCGGATGAAGACGTGGCTACCGCCTTGAACGTGATGGAGTCTTGCGATCATGAAGCCCACATGGATACCACAGCCGAAGCAATTCAACTTCAGCTAGCCGCTAACATGATCATGGGAAAGGCTGGTGGTAAGGGCAAGAAAGGCTCGGGGAAAAGTAAAGGCCAGAAGGGTTTCCCTGTGGTGAAGTCTAGCTTGACCATAGAAGAGAGGAAGAAGAGACTGCAAGAGATAAAGTCCCGATCGAAGTGCCTGAAGTGTGGACAGGTAGGTCACTGGAGCGGAGATCCCCAATGCCCCAAGGGACGCGGAGCGCCCAAGGTTCCTCCGAAGCAGGCTTTCATTGCGACTCTGTCAGATTCTAGCGATGATGGTGAGGATTGTCTGGTGATTTCCGATGGAGGACAAGGGACGCCTCATGCCATGATGGCCTACAAGGCAGGCGCAACGCCGAAGTCAAGCGCCGCACCTAGACTGTCACCTTCCCAGGTACGTGATCTGGGTAGTCAGGTTGTGCCACCTGGAGGGAATCAGAGATTCAAGTTCGGGCAACATACAGGGTTGTCGTTTGAGGAAGTGACGTGGAAGTACCCGGGATATGCGGTATGGGGATTCAAGGAGAAGAAGCCTTCGTTGTATCTTGCAGCATATCTGGATTGGGTGCGCAACTACTACGAGATCGATGAAGATACAGTAGAGGTCACTAGGCGAGAGATTCCTCTCGACCGCATGGGACCATCTCAAGCCTCTGGACCGTCCGGCCAGGGAGCGCAAGTATCTGCACCAGCATCATCCAGTCACTATACGGCGAAGAAGAAGCCCCCGAATCCTCCACTCCCGGTGAAGTGCAGGGTGTGTACTGTAAGGACGTCAGCACACATGGAACCAATGCGTACGTAACGGTGAGGACTTGCAGGGATTGTGGGCATGTTGAGAAGATAAAGAAGACCCAGCCAGAGAAGAAGGACATCACACAGTGCAGTCATGAGCATACGAGCAGATTGGGCAGTTCTAGATCGACGATGAGAGTCTTTTGCAAGGATTGCGGAAATTTCATCGATGAGATGCCACGAGAAGAAGCAAAGCGCAGAGAGACGACAGGTAAGAGCATCGCATCAGCTACGTCGCAGTCGTTTGATCTGGTATCTAACATCTACCAAGACATCACAAATGAGACCCAGCTGAGTACCGCTCAAGTCCTGAGAGTTCTTGATGATCTTCGAACCCAGGTAGAGAATGAGTTGGTAGCGCAAGATTGTGCAGGGGAAGTACCGTCTATCAAGGTGGGTACGCTACATGCAATCGTGCAAGACAGTGTTCTAGCAGCAGTGGTAGAAGAGGAGAGACCACAACCCCCGACAACGACGCAGATCCCCGACATGCCGTCACGCGCACGCGCTTTCCCAGGTCATTCGATGTCAGCAGCTGCGGGATGCGAGAGACGAAGGACCACGATGTCTGACATGGATGAAGATAGCTTGAGTGGGTACATGGCGGTTCTTCAGGATGACGAGGTTGCTTTGACCCTACCCGAGGTAGATTTGATGTCCAGCCCTGACATTTACGCAGTGCTTGATGAAGGTGCAAATAGCTCCGTTGCGGGTGGAGTATGGATGCGTAACACAGAGCAGAAGCTACACCGCCTGGGGTTTGAGGCTCCATGGATGAGTTCGGAGGCCAAGACCTTTAACGGGTTAGATTCCACCACTTCTACCCTGGGTACGAGACGCATTCCCTTTTCCATATTGTTATTCGACCTTGACCGTTCCGGCAAGGGCAAGACATATGAAGGGGATGAACCCGAGCTTAGTGGAAGGAATTTGGTGTCGGGACTTCTGGATGTTCACGTTCTTCCGGAGTCGAACAACGCCCCTTTGCTGCTCTCCCAATTTGCTCAATGTCGGCTTGGACTGGTCAAGAACATGAGGGACTTTACATGCACGATACTCAGAGACAACATAGAGATGCATGTGCCACTAGCCCGTGCAAAAGGAAGCAACCTCCTATGCATCAACCTCAGCACTGGTCTGAAGCATCGCAGCGTACTACCGAAGGGAGTACGAAAGCTTTCGACAGCATCAGCGAATGGACCCATAGTGCTACCCCGGAACAAGAAGGCACGGAGTCACGAGAGGCAAGATGATCGGAATGAACCATGCAACGAACGTCCCCAAGACGATTCCCCAACCCTTGAGGGTCGTTTGAAGGGTGGAGAGTTTGGTTTCACCGATGGCCCTGTGAACTCTGATCCTGCGAGTCTTGTGAGCTCAGACAAGCCCTCGAGCTCTGGCGATCTTTTGGATTTGGGTTCCGATCTTTTGCATACCGCTGCGACATCCACTACTTTTCCCGGCGAAGCTGAGACATCTGGTGGTTCCTTGAGTTCCGATTTTTTGCCCGACACCGCGAGTCTTGATACATCTGCGAATATGGCTGCGAGCAGGCCGGCTGGTAATCGCACGACTGTTTTTATTGGCTCCGTGGGCGTTAGAATCAACTCTTGGGCATCGCAGTGGAAGGCGTATGCAGATGGCCATAAGCAGTACGACTCTGAGGCTAAACGGGCCGCGCTCGAGCTGGTGAGATCAGTTTTCGGGCCCCAGGTGCCCAGCAACGCTTCATGTTTCGTCTGCGACCTCGCTGCAGTATCCGACCCGGCACCCATCACGAACCATATAGGGAAGAACCCCGCTATTTTGGATCGGGTGGCGCATGCCCCGGCTTTGGTCAATGCTCTCGCTGGCCTACGCACCTGGGTAGCTAAGAGCACCCGTTTGCACTGCTGCGAGACACCGATCTGTGGCCGCTTGTGAGCTGACCACAGCTATCCTCGATGCTGAGTGCAATTTTGAGATCGTACACGCTGGTCGCGATGACAGTTGGGCATCTATGCGCTCCTGTTTCGGCCGTTGCTCGAGCTGTAGCTGGGAGTCGACCAATCATCCTGCAGCTGTCGCTAAGGTCATGAAGGACATGCGACGCAGCATCGCCTACACCCACGTTAGCTGGGATGAGCCGACGCTGCGGGGCTCTGGATGGTACGGGCCGTGGAGACGAGCGGTGCCATCTCAGGAGGTCGTCGACCTGGAGCAGGAGACGCCCAGGCCTTCGCAGAGGCACCCTGGGGCATACAGCGGCACGGACCGCGTGCGAGAAGTGCTCACGAGCTCAGGAGCCTCGGATCGTGACCTTTCCTCGCAAGAAGCTGCCCTGCAGGCCGAGAACGCGAGGCTGCGCATGGAGCTGCTGGCTGCGGAGAACGATCGCCTGAGGAGCGAGCTGCAGTCTTTGCAGGGAGGCCGAGATCCAATCCCTCGGAGAAGGGAGCCGACTGAGCTTCGCAGCGATGCTGATGTGAGGGGCCGAGCTGCAGCTAGGACTGAGGCTCGCACTCGCGAGACATTGCAGAGGTCGCGAACGCCACGCATTTTGCCTGCGGAACCTAGTGTGCCACCACCGCTTTGGAAGAGGATCCCGCGAACCAGCGGCGCTATTGCGGATGATTGGAGGCATGACATCACCCACGAGGTTGGTCCGCGGCTGGATCGTGGCATTTTGGCGGAGTTGTTGGATACATTGGGCTCGCGTATTAGCAGCAAGTTTCTCCGTTGCAAGCAGGAGCTTTGGTGCGGTCCTTCAGATGAGTTGCAGACGGCCGAGAACTTCCGGCAGAACATCCGTGTTGTTTTGTATGATGTCCGTAAGGGCATGGATATGAAGCAGTTGCCACGTTTTGTTGCGGTTCCTCGGGAGATGCATCCTCTGAGTTGGAGTGAGGTGGCCTTCACGAAGCGTGGTCGGACGTGGACATCTCGGGAAGGAGACGCGGGGTCTACCGAGATCGATTCTGGAGCCGACTTCGTCCTGGTCGTGCAGCACCCTACGTATCACAGCAGCCTTGCGTATGAAAAAGAGAAGCAGGCCTACACAGCAATCATGAACCCTACCCAGCGCAACAGTTACCGATCTGGTGTTCGCACGGTTTGCATGATGGATAGATGCACAGCTATGGTCGCTGGTATTCCCTCGTACAGCCCAGACTCAGATCCCGCGACTACCCTGATACTCATCCATGACAACCAAGAGTTCCCCTTGTGTCCCGGAATTTCCCAAATGTCGCCGAAGGATTACAAGATCACCCGACTCGTCCACGAGATCAACGAGCACAGGCCAGGTCTGATCGTGTACAAGGCTTTGGAACCGGATTCTAAGATCATCATGGATTTGCTTTGTGAGTCTGACGCCTCAGGAGTGACTGTTTGCATCCTGTCTCCCATGTCCATGATGCCTTACTGTGGAGTGTACACCCATGAGTGTGAGGGAGATGCGGATATGGTGTGCGTTGGACCGTTGGCCCGCACTATTGGGAAGGACATCTGCGTGTGGTTTGAGGGTGATGGTTACACACCCAAGGCATATCAGGACACAAATCAGCATAAGTTCGTAGATCTCATGAAGACCATTGCTGATGAAGCGTACCTCGAGATGATGTCGAGCGCGATGGTTGCAGCCACAGGTGGCGATTTGGACGATGTGCCTGATTACGAGCCTGACACACCCGAAGGGTCGGATGTTGAAATCGCTGGAGGTGTTGGAGATCTAGAAGGGGTATCTTCAGGAGGCGTTGAAGAAGCACAGATGAGAGAAGAACAGGAGAGATTGGTTGAGCAAGCCATGAAGCCGCCAATGACACCCGAGGAACGTGAGAGAGCATGGCTAGAATCCCTTCCCCTTCCAGGAGTGCCCAAAAACGAGCAAGAGAGGAGAGCGCTGTGGCGCAAGCTGCCGCAGAAGGTCCGAGTGGCAATCCGTCGATTGCACAGGCAGTTCAATCACCCTGCTCCTAGGACCCTCGAAGCGATCTTGAAGGCAGGAGGTGCTTCAAAGGAATTCGTGCAGGCTGCCAAGCTTGTACGATGCGACACATGCATCAAAACATCCGGGAAGCCGAGAGGACACCCGGTGGGGTCTGGAACGAAGGAGTACCAGGTTGGAGATGCGGTGGTTGATTCTGACAAACAGCGGTTTCAGTGCATGAATATGGTCGACATAGCCTCTGGTTTCCAACAACTTGAGGTTCTGCGCCCAGTGTCGAAAGAGCATCAGGGGCCGCCGAGTGCAGAGATGTGTTTGGAGGCAATACAACGCTGGGTAACCTGGTTGGGACCCCCGAAGGTCTTAATGGCCGATAGGGGCACCCACAACCGGGGGTTGCTCTCCAAGTGGGCCGCAGAGAAAGGAATCGACCTGAAATATGCTCCTACTGAGGCTCCATGGCAACTAGGAAAAGTCGAAAGACATGGTGGCCTAGCCAAGGCCATAGTTCGCAAAGTGATCCATGAAACGCCGGTGCGTGGAATCACGGAAGTCAGGCGGGCTGTGCAAGAGGTAGTGGCCATCAAGAATGCTATGGTCAACTCTGGGGGCTATAGTCCTCAACAGTGGATCACAGGCCGCAATCCGACCGAACCTGGTGCCCTCACCCATGAGGATGGATGGGCAGACCTGGGTGCCTTGGAGGCGAGGCACAGCAAGGACAGCGAGTTCGCCCAGAGACATCAGATGAGGATGAACGCCAAGCGTGCGATGATTCATCTAGATTGCAGCCGAAGAGTCCAAAAAGCCCTCACCCGCAACGCTGTCGCTATCCGTGAAGATTATTTGCCTGGCGATTTTGTAGTGTACAGGCGGGACATGCAGACTGGTGGGACTAAATGGAGCTCGGTAGCGCGGGTTATCGGGAAAGAAAACTCGGAATCGGTATGGGTGGTGCGTGCAGGCATTCCCATCTTGTGCTCAGCGCATTCCTTGCGTCCTGCGTCCGAGGAGGAAGTGATGTCCCATTGCATGTTGAAAGGGATCCCGATTTTACCTGAGAGTCTGACAGAAGGGCCCCGAGGGAAGCAAGGGTTTATTGATGCTAGAGAACCGCTGGAGGTCTCGGAACAGCAGCAAAACTCGCCCGAAGCAGGTAGCTCAGAGGACCCTCGAAAGCCCAAGCCGTCTAGACAACCGCCAGATTCGCCCGAAGCAGGAAGCACACAGGACCCGAAGAAGCGGAAGATCGTGGTGAAGCAGGCCGAGGATGCCCCAATCGGTGCGAGCTCGAGTTCCAGTTCGAGTTCAAGCAGTGACTCGGAAGATGATGCTAAGATAGCAATAGATAAGACGGGCGAAGACAATGAAGCATTTGCCGTGGAGGAGATTGCCATGTCACAAGCAGAGCAGATGGCCAAAGAGGCGCTAGACAGAGGCGATTTCAGGCCAGGTACTTGCTTAGAAATCCTGAGGGCAACAAAGATGAAGCAACGGAAAGGGGAACGAGAAGCGACAAAATCCGGGAGAAGCTACAGCCTGGGTGCCTATGCGCATGGACCGTTCGCAGGTTTGACGAATGCCACCATGGAACAGGTATGGTTTGTGAGGTATGTGAATGAGTACCTGAAGGCAAAGGGTGCAACCGAAGGGTGGTCAAGTTTCGTGGTGAATTTCAACACAGAAGCAAGTTTGCACAAGGACTCCAACAACCTGCCCGGCTCCATGAACCAGCTCACAAGCCTAGGTCCTTTCACAGGAGGAGAATTGTGGGTCAGGGACTCGAGTGCTCGTGGAAAGCATGCAGAGTATGAGGGCCGCGCGGGTAGACTGTTGGAAAGCAGGCATAAGATGGTTGCCTTTGGCCCTGATCAACCTCATGCGACAGTGCCGTTCGAGGGAGAGCGTTGGTCCATATCCACTTACGCCAGCAGAGGTTACGCCAGCCTGGACAAGGAACAGAGGAAAGCCTTGAAGTCGCTCGGTTTCCACACTGAGCCGCTAGAGGCCCTGATGAAGGACGCCGGATACTTGAGCTACAGAAACGGGGTTGAGATTGATGAGGATTCGGATGTTGCCGAGGAAATGAGTCCTAGCAGTTGGGAACAGGCCATAAATGAGGCGACATCGCATGATGGATCGGAAGACTACTGGCAGGTAATGAAAGGCCACTTCATCCGTGTACACAAGAAGCCCCGCGTAATGCTCTACACCCCCGATGAAAGTGATTTCCCAGGTAGCATTGATGAGATCAGCTATTCCAGAAGCACTTACAAGACGTTTGCAGATGGAACCAAACAGACAGTAGAAGACGAATGGGGAATGATCCGAGAAGCAGACTCGAAGGACAGCCGTGAGTGGACAGGATTTACATGCTTCAAGCAAAAGCTCTTCGGATCGACCGACCTGTCATCGTTGCCGGATGCACCTGTCTCGGATGCAGGTTACATCGCCTTCATGACGGAGAGGTTTGCCAAGACCGCGATCGCAGAAGAAGCAGCTCAGGGTAAGAAGCCCAAGAAACTCGACATCAGAGATGTGGATGAGAGAACGCGTGATGGAATCTTGGGTGCACGCGGCGACGAGTGGAAGAAGTACCAGACATGGAATGCCGCAGTTCCTATCCAAGGTGAGTTGCTGGGCAAACTTTTGCAAGAGGGTCACAAGCCCGTGCCATCCCAATGGGTGGATGTTGACAAACACGAACATCTAAAAGGCACTGAGGCTTACGCCCCCAAATTCCGCAGCAGACTAGTTTCGTGCGGAAACTTTGAGGACGTAGACAAAAGCCAACTGCGATGCGACTCTCCGACGGCGGAAGCCGAAACACACTGCATGATCGCGAGTTATGCAGCTTGCCATCGCCTACGGTTGTACTGTGGAGACGTGTCCTCGGCATACTTTCAATCGGAACCTCTCGAACGTGTGATTCTCATGAAGCAGCCTAGAGGAGGCCTACCAGGCGTGGACCCTGAAGCAATGTTGCTATGCCGGCTTCCAGTGTATGGAACCATGGATGCAGGTCGTGGATTCTTCGTGCGACTCAGCAAGGTTGCTCGACAAGAGGGGCTGAAGATGTCCAAGATCGGCCCTGGACTCTACTACGTTCCTGGAACCGACGGGATACCGGCGATCATGTTGGGGACGCATGTCGATGATCTGCTGTGGGCCCATACAGACGAAGGCAAAAAGCTAATGGACAGAGTATTATCCCACTTTGAGCTAGGAAAGATAGAGGAAGGCGAGTTCCGATATTGCGGTCGACGCTTCAGACAGGACAGTGAGTACAATGTATCCATCGACACGGAGGATAACACACGACTGATCCGGCATATCTCTGTGGAGCAGCATAGGAAGGGCTCAGAGAAGATAACAGATCAGGAAACCACCTCCCTTAGGAGCGTAGTCGGATCTTTAGCCTGGGTAGCGAGGTACTCCAGACCAGACCTCTGCTGCAGGGTCAATTGTCTCCAGCGTTGTATTTCGAAGGCCACAGTAGCAGACCTAAGAGATGCAAACAAGGTTGTAGATCTTGCAAGAGCAGACATGTCGATGTCCATGAACTACCCTGCCGGATTGTTCACATGGAAGGAAGCATGCGTGGTGAGTTTCAGTGATGCTTCGTTTGCTGGAGAGCCAGGTTTCAGAAGAAAGGCAGGGACGCATCCACTACATCACGGCAGAGAGCATGGTAGACACGAATACCCATGTGGCGCACATCATTGGTTATGCTTCCACCACCATCCGTCGCGTATGCCGAAGTACATTGCAGGCGGAGACCTACGGGATGCAAGGAGCAGTCGAGGCAGGGGATCGCATCCGCGCTATTCTCTGTGAGCTCAGAGGTCAGTTGCCAGTGTTGAAGAACTGGCTGGAAGAGTCGCAGAAGCACATGCGACATGAGTGGGTGAGTGACTGTCGCAGTCTTACTGATCATCTGGGTACATGCCATGGAAACAAGGTAACGGACAAAAGATTAGCCATCGAGTTGGAATCAATGAGGCAACAGCTGTGGTGTGAGGACGTCAAGACCCACGAGCTGTACAAGCCCCACGGTGACAAACTGAGGTGGACAGACACTGCCACCCAGGTTGCCGACGCACTCACGAAGAGTATGCGTCCACATCAGCTCTTCCGTATGATGCAGGAAGGGAAAGTCATCCTGAGTGATCCAACGAAAAAGCTCAAGAAAGGAGAAGTCCCAAGCGGAGATTGATTGCATTTTGCAGGTGTGCTGAGCCGTCAATGGCAGCTTAATTAGAAATGTCATCGAAATTGCGAACTAGTAGAGAGCCCGGAAATCGCGCACTAGTAGAGTGCCTGAAATGGTGTCACCTGCACGTTTTCAGTGTACAGGATCCCGGCATGTGTCAATAGATAAGACGGGTGAGAATACCTCCTCGTTTATTGTGTAAAGCTTGAGCACATGCCGTAACAAACACTCACATTTAGGAAAGCCCAATAAGCAGCATGATTTGTATAGTGTACATACCCGCTGTGTTTTGGATCGCAGGCGCCTTGAGCTATAGGCAAAAGTGTGTCCCTGGTGTGCGCCCGTGTTCAAAGTTCCTAAGGAGGTGTAAACCCTAACCCCTAAATGGCGTTTGCAAGGTGAGGGCATCGCCGTCCCTGGCGCCATGCAGGGCTCCCCAGAGATGAAAGCGTGAAACTCCACGGAGGGTCGTTCAGTGTGGCCTAAGACCCAAGGTTCAGGTAGGTTTAGGGTTTAGGGTTTAGGGTTTAGGGTTTAGGGTTTAGGGTTTAGGGTTTAGGGTTTAGGGTTTAGGGTTTAGGGTTTAGGGTTTAGGGGTTAGGGGTTAGGTTTTAGGGTTTAAGGTTCAGGGTTCAGGGTTCAGGGTTTAGTGTGGGCAGCTGTAGATCCCGAAGTCCAGAGCCTGAAGCTCTCCTCACGTAAACCCCCAGACTGATCCAGAAAATAAGATTCTTTTTCTGAGATGCCTGTGCATGCTCTGGAAGAATTTGTAATCCTGCTCCATGTAGCAAGAAGGCCCGCCGTTGAAGCGGGTTTAGGGTCTAGGGTTTAGGGTCTTGGGTTGAGGGTTTAGGGTTTAACAAGGTTAGACCTAATGGTTTAGGAAGGCTCACTGAGAATGCTGGCAGCTAGGGTACACGATGTTCAGGCCAGCTAGGAGGTTGCGAGTTCTTGCATGTGATTCCTTGGGTCGGCTTCGAAACCCTGAGGGTTTAGGGTTTAGGGTTTAGGGTTTCGGTTTAGGGTTTAGGGTTTAGGGTTTAGGGTTTAGGGTTTAGGGTTTAGGGTTTAGGGTTCAGGGTTTAGGGTTTAGGGTTTAGGGTTTAGTCTCCCGAGTCTCCACAGCGATCGAGGTGGGGCGCCGTGCAGTCGCCCGGCCTCCCAACGAAGTTGCGCCCAGAGTTGAGGGTTTAGGGTTTAGGGTTTGGGGTTTAGGGTTTAGGGTTTAGGGTTTAGGGTTTGGGTTTAGGGTTTAGGGTTTAGGGTTTAGGGTTTAGGGTTTAGGGTTTAGGGTTTGGGGTTTGGGGTTTGGGGTTTGGGGTTTGGGGTTTAGGGTTTAGGGTTTAGGGTTTGGGGTTTAGGGTTCAGGGCTTAGGGCTTAGGGCTTAGGGGTTAGGGCTCTAAGTCGGTGTGCGGATGTTTGAGGGCTTTAGGGTGTGGGGTTCGGGTTTAGGGTCTGTTTCAGAGAGAGAGGAGGCGACTAAGATGCCCGACCTGGACTTTTGGATTAGTCCCGAGTGGCTCTCTGCTACTCCATGCAGGAGCTTGGAAGGGGCGGGCTTTCCGGTTGGGGGTGTGTGGCGCGTGGATCCCAAGGCAGCAGCATTATGGCTGGCCGCAGCAGCTGGAAACTGAGTTTGCTTCGGACACTGTCTCAAGCGGATGCGAGTGTTTAGTTGTGAATATCTGTACCGTGAGTTCCTGGATATATGCATATATATATATGTATGTTAGCATATACATATATATATATATACACATGTCTGTATAGAAAACACACATATATATATATATAGACACACACACACACACCCTAGATTCAGAACATTTTAGAACCGTCTCACCCGTTTCCGGTCGGAATCACTTGAGGTTTGGACCCACTTGCCACCGAAACTCCGAACCCCCTTTGGCCCACTCCCAAGGCTCCCCCCCCCCCCCCCCCCCCCCCGCCACTCCCAAGGACTGCATGGCAGGCGCATGCAGCGCCGCCCCCACCACCTCCAGCCAGGGACCCCAGTGCTGAACCTTCATCGACCCTTTAGGTTTAGGCCCTAAACTTTAGGTTTAGGTTTAGGGTTTAGGGTTAAGGAGTTCGGGGGTTTTCGGGGGCTTTTAGGACCTTGGAGTTTAGGGTTTTTGGCTTGGGGTTGAAGGTTTTCTGGGGTGCTCAGGGTTTAGATGGGGGGCTTTTGGGGGTCCAGCATTGGTTTGGGGGGTGGGATGCTGAGTCTGACTTTCTGTGCTCTAGGAACCCATGCTGATGTGCAGTCCTTCGAGAACCAGGAGCCATCCCTAAATCTGGACCCACTGACCCCTCCAAACCCCAGAATCGAAGCCCAAAGCTCTTGGCTCATGCCCTAATTCCTCTGAAATTGCCCCAAACCCTGCCGAAGTCCTACAGCCCAAACCCCTACACCCTGGCCAGGGGCAGAGCCCTGCGAGACCAGCAGGTGCAGTTTGCAGTTGAGGGTTTTTTTCGGGTTTAAGTGTTTAGGGTTGAGGGTTTTCGGGTTTAGGGTTGAGTTGAGGGTTTAGGGCCTGGGGTTTTGGGGCGTAGTATGCTACAAAGGTTCGAGCTTGTATTCCAGAAGATTCTGATGTTTGGGGTTTCAGGTTCAGAATGTGGGTTTGGGGCTTGTCATCATGAGATCTGTCGTCGGCTGATTCGTGATCACTTGATTTAGGGGCCTGAACAATTGGAATGGGATTTTGCGGTTATTGTAGTATAATTACAAAGGGACCATAAGGGACTATTATTAGTAATCATTCTGACCCCTATATTGCTCTTTTTTTCGGGGGCGTGGGGAGGGGGGGTGGGGCGGTGGATGCGGGCTTTGCGACCTGTGGTGTAGGGCTTAGGGTTTGGGGTTTAGGGTTTAGGGTTTAGGGTTTAGGGATTAGGGATTGGGGGCCAGGATTTAGGGTTTGTGTGTTGACGGCGTTAGGGTTCAGGGCTTAGACTTGCAGATCCCGAAATAACATGCCAAGGGATCGTAGTCTCAGACCCGAAGCTCTAAAAGCCCGAAGACCTAGCTGTGCCTTTAAGGCGTCAGCCCTGAACCCGAAACCGAAAAACCCCAAACCCTAAACGCTAAACCCTAAACCCCAAACCCTAAACCCTAAACCCTTATCTCCAGGTGCGGCAGGTGCAGGCGGACATGTTCCCGTGACCGGCGTGAGCAAAGCTGGCGGCATCAGTGGCCAAAGCGTCCCGGCAAAGTCTGGAGGACCCCTTAGAGAGAAAGCCCTAAACCCTAAACCCTAAACCCCAAACCCTAAATCCTTAAACCAAACCCTTAACCCCAAACCCTAGACCCTATTGAAACCAAACCCTATAAGCCCCCCCCGTCCCCACGGAGGTGTAGGGCTTAGGGCTTAGGGCTTAGGGCTTGGGATCTTGGGTTTGAGATTGCACCCGCCAGATTTTTCTGGTTCCCTGTCCCTTGCGGGTGAGTGCGTGCTCGAGGGCTCTTAACTAGGACCCAGAGTAGGCCCTGATTCCTAAAGGGCACCCTTGCTTTCCTAGCTTCCTCTTGGGTCTAGCCAACGAGTGGGGCTGGATTCAGGTTTCGGGTTAAAGAAGATGTCAATGTAGGGTCGGCGCAGCCCTGGGTTCTAACTTAAAACCTTCCGCCCTGCACCTGAACCCCAAACCCTAAGCCCTAAGACCTATATGGTCCCAAACTTGGGATGTTCCCCCCTTCTACTAGCAGTCCTGAATCGGGATTATAGTACCCCCTTTTATAATCCCTATTAAGGCCTTGTAGTATAAGGGAGAACATCCCAACCCCAACCCCCAAATCCAAACCCTAAACCCCAAACCCCAAACCCCAAACCCCAAACCCAAACCCCAAACCCCAAACCCCAAACCCCAAACCCTGAACCCTAAACCCCAAACCCCAAACCCCAAGTGGGGGTGTACAAAATAGGGGAACCCCAATTTAGACCCCAAATAGTAGGGTTCCCATATAACAAGGACAGCAATAAGGTACCCCTAATTTTGGAAACCGCCCAAGTCTTTTTTTTGTTTGCCATCTTTTGCGGTCCACAGAACTCAATAGGGCTCAATGCCTTTGACAACCCCGCCCCCCAATCATAAACCCTAAAGCTTGGGATGTTCCCCCTTTTCTAGCAGTCCTTAATCGGGATTAAACTAGGTGGGGGGGGTGCTATAGTCCCTACTTCGGACTGTTTGTCAACAGGGGAACATCCCAACCTAAACCCCAGACCCTAAACCCCAAACCCTAAACCCCAAACCCGAAACCCTAAACCCTAAACCCTAAACACCCTAACCCCCAAATGTCCAACACGCCTCCGAAGCCCCTGGCGAGGCAAGTCTGCCGGGCCTCCACCCGCCAACGCGTCGGCGGCGAACATGACCAAGGCAAGAGACTGCAACTTTAGAATTTAGGGTTCAGGGTTTAGGGTTTAGGGTTGAGGGTTTAGGGTTTAGGGTTTAGGGTTGAGGGCTCGGCTTGGGTTTTGAAAGGCCTACGCCCTTAGCCGTGAGGCCCCAAGCCCTAAACTCTGCGGGTTTTTTGGTTTTGGGCGTCGCAAGATACGATGAGAGGATTCTAGACCTTGGCAGCCCAGTGGTGCCCTTTACCCTCTTTTTTTGGTTCTGGGTTCCCTTCTAAAGTAACCAACCTAAAAAAATGGGTGCCCTTATTGCAATATGGCTACTGGGCTACGAAGAGACTCAAGACCTCAAGCCAACACATCTTGTGGATGGGGGAGGGGGAGGTCAATGGCACATTCTGAGGGTTGGCTCGGTCAAAATTAACACAAGAACAACAGCCCGAGTTCGTAGAATCCCTGAAGAACAAAGGGTGTGGGAAATGAAGGGCCCCTTGTCGGTACAGGTTGCGGATCCCCTGAACGCTAAACCCTAAACCCAGAAACCCTAAACCCTAAACCCTAAACCCAAAAGGGGCGATGTGTTTTGAAGGACGGCCAAAACAGTGAGGGCATGCATTGGATTTAGTTTGCTGGGGTTTTGGGTTTTAGGGTTTGAGACCCTAAAGCCTAAACCCTAAACCCTAAACCCTAAACCCTAAACCCTAAACCCTAAACCCTAAACCCTAAACCCTAAACCCCAAAGACTACCCCAAAACACACCCTCGACTGCAAAGCTCGCAGCGAAGAGTCAGGCGGGTGCTCCGCCACCGCCGCCCCAGGCATGAGATTAACCTAGAGTTTGGGGTGTAGGGTTCAGGGTTTAGGGTTGAGGGTTTAGGGTTTAGGGTTGAGGGTTTAGGGTTTAGGGTTTAGGGTTTAGGCGCCACTGTCAATTGGTGGCTTCCTCTCCTAGAGCAGCTGGGGGGCATTTTGGGAGAATCTTAACGCTAAAACGCCCGGCTTCGGCGCGGGTCCAATAGGAGGAAACCCTAACCCGGACCCCGAAACCCTGAACCCTGAACCCTGAACCCTGAACCCTGAACCCTGAACCCTAAACCCTAAACCCTAAACCCTAAACCCTAAACCCTCAACCCTAAACCCTAAACCCTAAGCCCTAAACCCTAAACCCTAAACCCTAAACCCTAAATCCTACACTGGGCTTCGGTATGCATCGGTGCCTCCAGAGGCTCAAGCAGCATGCCTTTCCTGGGCCCACGGCCACGTTCTGGCAAGTACGAAGCTGCACCCGACGGCCTCCCTGAGCTTAAAAGCCAATGCTTGGGGTTTAGGGCTTAGGGTTTAGGGTTTAGGGTTCAGGGTTTAAGGTTTAGGGTTTAGGGTTCAGGGTTTAGGGTTTAGGGTTTAGGGTTTGGGGTTTGGAGTTTAGGGATAGGGAAGCATGTTTGAGCCCTGTAAGCGCGAAGCCCTATAAGCCCTTATATGACCAGCAGCCACTGAGGTTTAGGAATAAGGGTTCGAAGGGTTTCCCCTGCCCTCCTGGTGGTTCATGGTGCGTTTAGGCTTTCGGGTCAGATAGGGTCCAGGGTCTAGGATTGGGTTGAGGGGTTAGGATTTAGGGTTTTTTTTCCCCCCGCTCAGGTTGAGGGTCGGAGGAGGGACATAGCATGGGGAGGGGGGGGGGGGGCGAGAGCACAACAAACCTACAGGGTTTACGGATCCCATGAACCCTAAACCCTAAACCCGAAACCCTAAACCCTAAACCCTAAACCCTCAACCCTCAACCCTAAACCCTAAACCCTAAACCCTATGTATAAGCCCTGTAAACCCCCGTACCCCCAATGGGAGGCGCAACAGCAATCACAGCAGCAGCTGCAACAACAGCAACTGCCGGGTTGCCCAGCTTGGCCATTGCTAGGGTTTAGGGTTTAGGGTTTAGGGTTTAGGGTTCAGGGTTTAGGGTTTAGGGTTCAGGGTTGAGGTTTTCGGGTTTAGGGTTTAGGGTTTAGGGCTAAGGGTCAAGGGTTTAGGGTTTAGGGTCTGATGCTGTGTCTCCTCATTCATAGGGCCAGTTGGCCGAGTTTCTGTTCGGTGGTACATTCTTCTGCCATCTTGCTAGGTTATACTACTATTTGTTTAAGAACCCCCCTCCCCAAAAAGAAAAAATAGCAAAAATCTTCCTTATAAGGGCAATACAGGGATTGTTATTTTGTAGTTTTTGGGGTTCTTAAGCAAATGGTAGTATGTTGGGTTTTCGAAATTAGGGGTACCTTACTGGGGTCCTTGTAGTAAGGGGATCCTGCGAGTCGGGGTCTTTATGAGGGCCCCCTACTCTCGTAAACTCCCATACTGCAGCCGAAAGATGAACAGGGAACTCAACTCGACTTGAACTCCCGGTGCCGCGCATATGTAGTTGCGCTCTGCAGGAGCCAAGCAGAAGACAAAAGAGAGGGGCAGATGCTTTAGGGTTTAGAGTTTAGGGTTTAGGGTTTTGGGTTTTGGTTTAATTAGGGTTATACATGCAACGTTCTTGCTATTTTTGCATTACTACTGTATTTCTCTCATTACTTATGTCTTCTCAGAAAGGCGTAGTAGAATGACCTTGACCTCCTGCTTCAGAGCAGGAGCCTCTATTTCCATCATTAGTTAAAGATCGTAAAGTTGAAGATGGATGAAGAATAGCATCTCTCTTAGTGCCAAATGAAAGAAAACTTGGTGAGTGAATTACATCTATTTGCACAACAGACAAGGTAACAGAGGCTCGTAAAGGAACTAGTGAATAAGCATTTACTTCACGCCAATAAATCTGTCTTTGGAAAGGTAATACATAATGGTCCATAAAGATGTTCGTCGTTTTTATGTTAGATGAAGGCACTAATGCAATGCCATTATTGTTGCTTTAAGAATAAGAATCACTGTTATTATGCCCTTCTCGAGGTTCTGCACTTTGCTTCAATCAACATGCCACCACACGGAATTTTGCGGGGATTTCAGAGCTAGGGTGACTAGCTCTCTGAGATTTGTGAGGCAAGTAAAGGGCTAGGGTAGAGCAAGGCCGAGTTAAACCCGTAAACCCCTAAACCCCTAAACCCCTAAACCCCTAAACCCCTAAACCCTAAAACCTAAAACCCTAAACCCTAAACCCTAAACCCTAAACCCTAAACCCTAAACCCTAAACCCTAAACCCTAAACCCTAAACCCTAAACCCTGAACCCTGAACCCTGAACCCTGAACCCTGAACCCTAAACCCTAAACCCTAAACCCTAAACCCACACGCCCAGGGCTGCGCAGCAGCTCCAGCAGCAGCAGCTGCAGGCGTATGCGCAGCAGGAGCAAGCCCAGGAGCGCTCTCAGCCTTTCACCCTTGAGATCCATAGGGTTTAGGGTTTAGGGTTTAGGGTTTAGGGTTTAGGGTTTAGGGTTTAGGGTTTAGGGTTTAGGGTTTAGGGTTAGGGTTTAGGGTTTAGGGCTTAGGGCTTAGGGCTTAGGGCTTAGGGTTTTGAAAGCTTGGGGCTCAGGGAAGTTGAGGGTTTAGGCTTTTGTAGTTCCCCGTTTAGGGTTCAGGGTTTGGGGTTTAGGGTTTAGGGTTTGGGGTTTAGGGTTTGGGGTTCAGGGTTTGGGGTTTAGGGTTTCGGAGCAACCTGACAAAATCTAATATGCGCCAGTAGCCTGTACGCCCTGTATATGCCCCGAGCCCTGCAGGCCCCATATGTCCTAACGCCCTAAACCTCAAAGCCCGCCCCCAAAGCCCTGTTTTGAGAACCCTTAACAGCCCGAGTAAACCCTAAACCCTAAACCCTAAACCCTAAACCCTAAACCCTAAACCCTAAACCCTAAACCCTAAACCCTAAACCCTAAACCCTAAACCCTAAGCTTGAAGCTTCACAACTGATTTTGCCTGAAGTCGTGGACAAGTCCTACTACCCTGCAGGCGCAGCCCTGAAGCCCTGAAGCCCAAGCTAAAGCCCCCCCAAACACCCCTTAAGCCACCAAGGCTCTCTTATCCCAATATAAGGATATAGTATCCCTAAATCCTAAACCCTAAACCCTAAACCCTAAACCCTAAACCCTAAACCCTAAACCCTAAACCCTAAACCCTAAACCCTGAACCCTGAACCCTGAACCCTGAATCCTAAACCCTAAACCCTAAACCCTTTTTTGGTTAAAACTGCTGAAGTTTGAGCCCCAGAAGCTGTGTTTCGGAGCCATGCAGGCAGCCGCCATGGCTGCGGGTGGTCTGCTCTTCGGCGGACTAGGCTGATTGGGGCTTAGGGTTGAGGTTTCAGGGTTCAGGGTTCAGGGTTTAGGGTTTAGGGTTTACGGTTTAGGCTTCAGGGCTTGCAGCAGACTGATGCCAGACCACCCCAAGCCTAAAAGAGACACAATCCGGCAGCCCGAAACTGAGAGTTTCGATTATGCTCTTGGTTCTCGTATAGACCCTCCAAACCCCATAAAAGCCCCATAGACCTGAAATTCGAAGGTTCGATTGTTTCAAGGTTCAGGGGAGGCACCGCCCTTTTAGATTTGGGAAGGATGCTGTTTCAATTGCCGGCAGTAATACAGGAAGAGCCTTCGCGTGTCCCGACTCTCATCTGAGAATCTCAAGCTTCTCTCAAAGAAGCTCCCCGAACCTCCGGTACTTCCGGGGTGGCCTCCTAGATCTCCATAGCTAGGTCGAATCCTTGCCGGTCCTTGCCATGGGGTGTAGTGGGAGCTGTGGCCGTACCGTGGAGCCTGCCAGTGCTGCCTCGGTGTTCTACGTGCCAAAGACCTTTCCAACGCCTCCCAAGGAGAACCTCGAGCCAAATGGCTCCACCCATCATCTCTACGTTCGGCAGCTGAACAGCTACCTCATCAATGTCGCCAAGAGTCCGCACGCCTTCCAGGTTTTGGTGGCGAGGCGCCGCCAGGCCCGCTTTGGGGAGGCATGGCCTGAGGGCAACGTGTCGGATATGTCAGTGCAACCTCGAGATCCTCGCGGCGAGGGCAAGTGGCTCTTGCCTTTTTCCTGCTCTCCGGTGGCTTAGCCATGATAGGGCAGTTCCGTTCCAAGGGGACTCCAGTTCCCTCGCATTCAATACAACTCTTCATCGTATTTCCATGCCTTTCCTTGCAGCGTCGGAAAGCACATCGTGACCCGACCGCCGCGGCGCATGAGCTGTGCCAACTCAAGACCCTAAGCATCCGGAAGCTGATGGGTTGATAGGGTTTAGAGGGTTTATAGGGTTTGTAGGGTTTATAGGGTTTAATAGGGTTTATAGGGTTTATAGGGTTTATAGGGTTTATAGGGTTTATAGGGTTTATAGGGTTTATAGGGTTTATAGGGTTTATAGGGTTTGTAGGTCTTATAACAGTCCTGAACTCTATTGTAAGACGGCTTAGCGTTGGCCCGTGACTGGTGCGACCTGCGGAAAGGCGCGATTCGCTTCCATTGTGGCCTTTTGCTGCCATTCAGCCATTTGTGGCAGCCATACCAGTCCATGTCGAGGTCTGACAGTTTCGGCTGTACTGGCCCGCATGTTATCAGGCAGAGTTCGCTTGGCTGCTACCTGGACATTCATCGACATGACGTTGGGTTTGAGTTGCTGGTGTCAGCCAAGGGGACTCCATTTCCCTCGCGTTCAGTACAACTCTTCACAGTATCTCGAGCTCTTTGCTTGTAGCATCGGAAAACATATCATGACCCGACCGCTGAGCTGTGCCAAACTCGAGACTCTGAAGTTCTTTCCATAGCTTATGGGTTTATAGGGTTTATCGGAGACCTGGGGCTTCTAGGGTGTACAGGGTTTATGGGGCTTTTCAGGGCTTATACACGCCCAAACTCTACTGTAAGACGGCACGGTGAAAGGAGTTGTCCTTGAGGTGGTTTGGTGGCGCCAAGGCGGAGTAGCTCCGATAACCTCTGAGCGAACCCGAGACCCTATGACCCGCAAAAATTCTACAAGCCCCCGTATAAACCTCACAAACCCTTTATGCCTGATAAACCCTGCAAGCTCCATAAACCCGATAAACTCTGCAAACCCTGGACACCCTAC
>CAJNDS010002256.1:0-46970 GCA_905221605.1 Symbiodinium natans
GCACAGCTGCCCGACACTCGGCCGCGCAACTCGGCCACTGCTTCAAACACCCCTCTTCCACCAAGAACTTGCAAAACAGCCTTGCTCGCAAGGCATGTCACAGGCTTTCCCTCCGAGTCACAAAGCCTCCCAAAGACATGAACAAACGCATGAAGGAACAAGAGACAATCTCGAAAGTACTTGGGCCAACCCCCCAACCCCCCCCCCCCCCCCCCCCGAGCGCCACTCACTCCCACAATGTCGGGGCACCTTCGCGGCAGGCCTCCCAGAGAGTCTGCTCGGACTCATCGGGACCTGCAGCGTTTTGCAATCGATCGCTGCTTTCGGTTGGAGGGCCTCACGACATGGCGCTGCCCTTTGATTCAAACTGGGGGCCAAGCACACAATGAAGCTCTGGAGCTCGCGAGCTGCGGGCAAGGTTTCCTCCAGAATTGTAGGGCCTGAGTGGCTTGGGGCGCAGAGCCGAATCAATGCTTCCTCCAGTCTAACTGATTGATTCTTCGGCTGCTGCCAGACACAAGTCACAAGCGCACATTAAAGCTCACCAAGTTCACCTTGCCACGTTGATTGATCAACAAATCCTCAACACCACACCCGGGTCGCGAGTCTGCACAAGGAGGAATTTACTGGCTGGTCACGTCACTGGACTTGTCTCGGCCTATTTTGCGCACTTGGCACTCCAATGCCCTATTGAGCCTGCCAGCATTTTACACCTCGGCATTGTACGCCTCAGGGGCCTCATACGATAGAGTCGTCAAGCACTCACGAAAACCAGCTGTTACCGGCACAATGAAACTGATGAGCCCAGCTGGGGTGGAGGCCTGTGCCTGTGGGCTCGCAGCTTTGCAGCGTGTCCTCCCTCGCACTTTGGCCTCAACTTAAGAGCGCTTGTAGGACTTTTTGTGTAGCGGGAGCTTCCTCTCTCCACCTGAACATGCTTGAGCTGGCGAGAGAAACTACACTGGTCTTCGGGACGAAGCTGAACTGGCCAACTGTATGCCGATGGCTTGCAAGGCCGTCGCTCACAGATTCAGCATCTCCAGGCAAGGACTGCAGCTCTGGCTTGATGGGGCCTCGGCTTGGGATTTTGTTTTTGGATCCGGACATCCCGGTGCTTTTCATTCTGGTGTTAACTCGCCTCGGCCTTTGGCCGACAGGCGTCTGGGTGTCCTTCCATGCCCGCCCATCAGCCGCACCCATCTCCACCCTCCTCACCTATGGGAGCTGCCCATCTCGCTTGCTGGAGCTGCAGTTTTTGCACCGCCGGGTGACACTGCCAGTCTTTGCCACTAATTAAAATTAACTCGGGCTTCAGGGGTCCACCAGCAAGCCTGTTGGTCCCCCAAGCTCATTTCCGCTGCGAGGTCATGGCTTCGGGCTTACAGGTCAGCTGCTCTCCACTTTGCGTATCTTTAGCCTGACCCGTGCGGACTGGAAAACTCCGAGGTGCACGTCCTGTGGCTTGGGCGGGCTCGGCTGGCGAGGTGGCGCGCACGCGTTTGCAATCAATCAATCAGGCTCTGCAATTCTTCGCCAGGTATGGGACCGAGGGTCACAACTATGCACCCCTGCAGTCCCCACCACCCGTGTTGTGGATCCCAACCCTTCATATAAGCCCCAAAACTCCAACCCTGAGCCCCCAAACCCCAACTCGAGGCATCTCGAGGCCAAAGCCCAAGACCTCAACTACATGGCGGAAGTGCCGAAAACCTTGAAAAGAATGCCTGCGGCCCCTACTTCCCCGCTGCCGAGCCTCGAAGCTCCCTTGGGGAAAGCGTGCGATAGGCCATGATGCGCCTCTCAGGAACTCTTGGATCTCGTTGAATGCTCTCTTACTGCGTACCTCTTTGTATGTCTGTCCCAAGCAACACGCGGCGGGATGATTGATTTGGCCTGCTTATCAGTCTGTGCTCGTCCCTTCCCAACCCTACTATCGAAAAAAACAAACCCTCAGGCACAACTACTGCCAAACATGCCGAGCCGCTCCATCTCCGCTCTAAGCTCTTTGCAGTCTGCACACAGGGAGACTTCCTGCACAGGCATCCCGGAAATTCCGGAACATTGATGGGGAATATTTTCCCCTTATCCGCCGAGGCCTCGGGCCGGAGGTGTATAGGTTGTCAGAACAGGCACCCCCCCCTCCAAACCCTCCCACACCCAAGCCCTTTTTCGGACCCCTTTTTTTGGCCTCAAATGGGTACCCCTCCTGGGAAACCGGGGTCCGCAAGCGGACGGTTCGCCAGGACCAGAGGCAGTTGAAGCCATAAACCATAAACCCGGAACCCTCAACCCTCAACCCTCAACCCAACCCTTATTGCTTGGGGTCCAGCGACTTGGGCGCTGCGGAATCACCATGCTCACGCGGATGCGCTGGGCCGGGCCGAGGCGGGTCGCGTAGCGTTAAAATTACAATACCTATTAAGGGCTGTTAGTATGAGGGGGGAACATCCCAATCAGGAGTCAAAGAGCAGGAAAGGCACATCTTGCAAAGAAGAAGTTGTCGTAGCAGGCCGTGCTTCAAAGGGTCTTTGGCTTCATGCCGCAATTGTTAGATGGTGGAGACATGGCGCTACCCGGGATAAGCCGTGCCAATGTGCAAAATGGGACAACGATGGTCTCAAAGAAAATGGGGCAACGATGGTCTCAAATGGTCGTGCGCGCTGAAAGTCACGAGGACTCATGAGCTTGAACCTGCGTGTAGAGAGTTCGTCTGTCATCAAGAAAGCAGACACCGACATTCTTCACAATTCAGCGTCGCCATAGAGTCACCCGTATGGACCATCCCAAACTCCTGAACAAAGCAACGCTTGCGACCATTCCTGTGAGCCCTCGCTGCCTCCTCCGCCACCGCCGCACTGCGTGGCTGTGCCGCCTCGGCAGCCTCCGCGGCTGCCTCCAAGAAAGGTGGGATGCTACCAGATGAACTTAAGGTTGGGATGTTGCCCCTAACACCAACAGGCCTTAATAGGGATGAGAGTAACCCCTATTAGACTCCCTATTAAGGACTGCTAGAATAAGGGGGAACATCCAAAACTAGGGCTTCAAGCCCACCAGCGCCACCTACCGTCACAGCGAGGGCAGGGACCCTCTCAGCTTTGCATCTTCACCCATTCCGCCCGCCCACCTCCCGACTTAAGAAACCCACAAAACCCCCAATGGCTCTAAAGTTTAAGCATTCAGTCGAACCCTGGAACCGAAAGAACACAACTCTCGAGCCCGTAACCCGACTGCAGCCGAAGAAGAGATTTAACGGCCTCGGCGACGGCATGGACTTTTCGCAGACGCTCCTCTTAAACTTCATTGGAGTTTAGGTCTTCGAAGTCTAAGGGTGCATTCAGACTACAAGTGAAACATTGGCTCGATTCAGGGTTTGTGCCTATAGCTTTGGTTTGGGCGAAGGTTCCCCGGCGTTCCTTGACCGCAAACCCCCGCTCTCCCCACCAGTCGCAGAATCAACCCCCAAACCAGGAACCCGAGGTGCTCGAGCTGCAAACCCTGCAAGCCCTTCAAGAACATGTGACAAAGGTACTATTGGAATGTTCATGGTTAGGTCCAGAGGAGAAGAGACTCATGGGAGTCGAGCTCGAGGGAACCCATAAGATCGGGTCAGCTTAGTTCCGCTCCTTCTTGGCATCCTCGGCCCGGGCGCGGGAGGAGGACTCCTCAGACCTGGAGCTGGAGCTGCGGGCCCAGCTTCTTTAAGCCGATGTATTTGATGAGTTGTTTGTAGTTGTTTGGTGGTCATATGTCAACATCAGTTCTCGCTGTACGTACTGATTGTTGGCAAAATGCAAAGTCATGATAAGGCTATATTGCACTTGACCATGTACTAAGAAGTAAGTGTGCTTTCTACCATTCTACATTCATTGCAATCCATTTGGACCCACAATCAACCATGTCGCATAATCGGCTATCTGAGAGGTGCGAGAAGAATCCTGATGCATGGCTGAAGCTTTCGGCTCTTTTCAACGGTGGGGTGAAGCTACTTTCGTCGTCGCTTCTCAGCCCCGAGGTCCTTCTGCAAGCATCAACAAGGACACAAAGCCCTCATCTCCGAACCCCCTGGGCCAACCCAGTCAGGCAGCTTGGCAGCTTCCTCTCGCTGCCACGCGGCCGCGCTGCGAGCCCTCAGGGCGCGAGAATGCCAACACAGTACCGGGATCGAAGGGCGTCCAATCTTTCCGATGGATCACGAGAGCGTCTATGATTACAACTCACGTAGCGGCATCTCTAGATGCAACATGATACAACCCTAGCTGGGGCTCTCGAATATGTAAGAAGCTCACCCGCACCTATGAAGCACAAGTGGTTGATTCTTGCAATCGGAGCTATACATGGTATACTCATGGTATGGAGCAAGAAATGTTTGCGGAAGGGACTTTGAAGGCCCAAAGGTAGACCTCGGTACAGCTCGTGACGGATACGCGTCAGCGCAAGTCTGCTAGTTTGCGTCTCCCAAGCGCTATGCATCTGCATCTTGCGTAATGCGTACCTAACGCGACTGTCCTGTGCAACGTGTTTCCAGGGAGGGACACTTTGGCACTAATGACTTCCTAGGGCTTCGGCACCTAAAGGATGACATGGAAAGTGGACCAAGGGGATATTGATCCATTCAGACGTTCGATACGGACATCAAGATATCAAGATCCAGACAGCTGTTGCGCGTGTGTCCACCCAGGCCAACTCAATCTTGGGCTACAACTGCTTGCAGGAACTCGGACTTCACCCACGGAAGGAAGCACATGCGTCGCCTCGCCGCCTTCCGCTGCGCAGGTGTGGGACACGGCGCCCGGCGTGGGATCTCGGTGACAGCCTCACGAGTGAAGCGTTTTTGCTTTCTACTTGCACGTGAATGCTCCGAGGAGTTCGGAGTTCGGAGCTCAGTGGGGCTTAGGGGCTCAAAGTTGCAGTTTAGGCAGTCTGATCCCTAAACCAAAACATTGCCGGTGTTGTTCCCCACAATAGTACCAGCGTTTCTTGCGGGACATGCACCGAAAAAACGCTGCCGCCCTTGCGAATAGCATGTGTGCAGCCAGTCCAAACGGGTGGTGAGCCCCCATAAACTTCCAGAGGCCCTTCAGAAACTCAGCAAACAAACAAGGAAAGGGAAGCTGGAAGTGAGGATGACGGCAACGGGGAACCAGCGAAGGAGCACACAGACTGTTGCTTGCAAGCGAAAACAAGAAGAGACTCTCGGGCTGTCATGCTGCTTGGTAATGCACCTGATGAGCCTCCAGCATCCGGCTGCAGCTGAGCTTTAAATGTTTCGGCATGCTCTTGACATCCCAATGACGTACAAATCCGACCCTGATCCTGACATTCTTGCCCCCTAGAACATCCAGCTGCTTAGAATCGACTTTCAGGTCGGTGAGGGCACACTTTTGCGCGCTCAAGGACCCAGATGTTGCCCTGCATTCACGCGAGGCCCTACCGTTCTTGGCGGTCTCGGGAGCTTGGGGGGACCTCCGTGAATCTCTCAAGAACCACTGTGGCATACTCCGGCAATGCCCTGCAATGGGGCCCGGGTGGCACGCGTTCGCGTTAACATATTGGCAATTCAGGCCTCGATGACCTCGACTGGCAGGGCGGGTCCAGCCTGGAAAGGGATGAACGGCGAAACGTGTGTATACATACACACGCAAATGCATGATTTTTTGTGGAGTTACAGTATACAGGGGTTGTTCCACATTGGGACCCTTTTGGGCATCAACTCTTAGGAAGCCAACCAAGGCCTGGAATGCCTGAAGCGTTATTTCCAGGCGACAAGTCGAACCTTAAACTTACAGCCACCCCCCGCGTTAGTTAAAAATTCTTCCTGGCCCCAGAGTCCATGACCTGAACCCCTACAACATCATGACACCCGACAAGCTGTCAAAGACGTGTACAAGACGGTACAATCACCTGGCAAGACCTAGCCGCCAAAGCCCACATGGGTCTAAAACAAAGTCGCTTTCTTCTTGCCTCGTGGAGCTCAGCCTCGCAGCGGACCAGCTCCTGCTACTCCCAGGGCTCCAGAAGCAGTATGGGTGCCGGCACAAGCATGTGTAGAGGCGGCCGTGGCTCTCTATTGAAAGTCAAAAGATGGAAGCAAATGGCAAAACAAAGCACAAGCCCTCAATGACAGCTAGCCCTAGGCAGCTTCAGCACCCCAGTCCCAGGAACTGGATCGTGATTCAGGCCGCAAAAAAACGTAAAGGCTCGCGATGCTCACCTTCGCCGCCTGCGCCATTCGGCCCAGCGACGCGGCGCGCTGTGCACGGCGCCGCTCAGCGGCTGCGACCTGCGGTTCGGGGGGTCGCCCTGTTTAGCCCGCACGAACTCGCAGTAACATTATGGCACACTCTGAAGATCGACCCTTACTTAGTCATCGGCCAAGCTGTGAAACTGACCACCTGGTCCCTACGCAACCCCGAGCCTGCCTCACTCCCGAACCAAACCTACCTGTGCGCCGCACTCATCCCCCAACCCTGCCTCATTTTTCGAATGAACTTTAAGCGCAACACTGCCTTGGACCTTCTGCCTCCGTCCCTTCCTCCCCTCCTCCCCTCCTTCCTGCACACTCAACCCCCTCCAGTTGGGGAGAGGGCCGCCCGAAGTTTGTCGTTTAGTTTTTTCTTTCTTGGGGCATGAGGGGGAAGCCCCTCGCGCTGTTCGCGCGCCCCCGCTTTCGGGGTAGTCGGTGGAACGATGGAACTCGGGGGTTGATATCGACATCCACCCACTCCCCCCATCCCCCTGTTGCCATTTGTGTTTTCTCCTCTTCTTCTTCTTCTTCTTCTTCTTCTTCTTCTTCTTCTTCTTCTTCTTCTTCTTCTTCTTCTTCTTCTTCTTCTTCTTCTTCTTCTTCTTGGCATGAGGGGCCTCACGACCTCTCTGTCTCTATCTCTCTCTCTCTCTCTCGCACGCTTGGCCCCCCCGAAGGGGAGCTCTCTCTCTCTCTCTCTCTCTGTCTCTCTCTCTGTCTCTTCTTCTTCTACGGGGCATGAGGGGCCCGGAGACCCCCCGCGCGCGGTCTCTCTCTCTCTCTCTCTTTATGATTCTTGCTGCCTCATCTGGCGGCTCATGTTGCTCTCCTCTGTTCCCTCTTGCGCAGGCGCTGAGCTGGAAATGCTACCAGGTGTTGGCACGGGAACATGACCCGAAAAAGGGAATAATGGCCCACTCTGCTGGACCATGCAAATCCAGGCAGTGAATGCCTATGACAAGAGTCCACCACGTACCTTGAACGTAGCCAGGTGCTAAATCATTTCCACTAGCTATCACGACAGCAGCCCACAAGCCCAAGACTCCAAATTCCAAGATTTTGCTCCCTGAGCCAAACCTAGGCCAGTTGCTGTCCTGCCTCGGACGCTCTTCTCGTCTCCTGAAGAGTCGATGCATTCAAGAAGCAGCAGTCATGCAAAAGCACTGCAAAAACGCAGACATGTGAAAGTCGCGAGCTCCAGGAATCCAGGGCCCTTCTCATGGCAAACCTTCGCATCCCAAGACGCTCTGCTCCGAAATGCCCCGAAGCTTCGGCCTCAGCAGCTCGCTGCTGCTTCGCGGAGTGCGCGGCGCGCTGCACCCGCGCGGCGCGGAGGCTGCGCAGGGCCTCCTGCGCGAGGCAAACCCCATGGGCTTCGGGGAGCTGATGTGTTGGCTTATGGTGCGTGGCAGTGTATGGTGACCAGCCAGAAAGTTTGAACTTCTCTTGGGCCAACGAGTCTGGATTAGGGCAGGTCCGGCTCTATAACTTCGAGCTTGGCAGTCTTTCGCTCATCATGTCAATTACAAGATCTCCTTTTAACTCGCTCGCGCCTGGAGGCCTTGCCATTCCCTGCCTTGCTCCGGCTTCCGTTTATGATTCTCTTATGCCGTCGGCGCTTGGGCGAAACTTTCGGCGACATGCAATGCTGCAAAGCACACCACTGCCCGCTCCGGCTGCAAAGGCAGCGAATTGGGCCGCTCTGTTTTGACGTGAAGAACTGATGCCTCGCAAAACCTTGCCGAAGCCTGCAAGCCTCCGAGCCCGAAACCCTGAACCTTCAAATGGCACCTGCCCTAAGCTTGACCCCATTCCTTAAAGACAACATAAGACAAACCCTTCATGGATGCTTCCCGCAAGGGGCCATCCCCAACAACAAAAAGAAACAGGCGCCTCCTCACGGCGCAGCGCCTCTGCAGCTGAGGCGGCGGCCCGCTGTGCATCGGCCTCGGCCTCCGGGGGACAGTTTAGGGTTCAGGGTTTGGGGTCGAGGGTTGAGGGATGAGGGATGAGGGATGAGGGTTGAGGGTTGAGGGCCAACTGGGGGGTTCAGGGTGGCAAGTGCTGCACTTAGTTCGCAAGGGGGTTGTGTTTCGTGCAAAAATGCCGCATTCCCCTCGTTCCCTTATGCATTCCCTTATGAGTTCCCTTATGCGTTCCCGCCCATTCTCAGTACACCGACTCAGTCTTCAGAAGCCGTATGATGTGGAAAGGCAAGCCGGGGTAGATAGAAGATGTAAATGTCTCTGGGGTTCGTGCATGCTACACTGACACTGTCTGCACTAACTTCGTGTTGGAAGGTTTGTCGTGTTGTCGGGTTTGTTTTTTGTTGTTGTGGGGTTGTGGGGGAGTTCTCGTGGATTACGTACTGCAACCCGAGACCCGAAAGCAAGTTAGCGGCGTCCGGTCGAAAGTGCCCTTGCTTCACCTGAAATTGCGAAGTGAGGCACTCAATCCCCGCGGCCACACAGACCCAAACCCATTGAAACCTCACAGGCGTGTTGCTGGATCCGCCTCAAGCAGCTCGGCCTCGCGCATGGCCGCACCAGCCTTGGCCTGCCCAGCTCCGCACGCTTCACCCTTAGCCCTGGATCTTCCCAAGGTTACAGTCAACATGTTCATGTCACAGGCGTTGACAGCGTCTTGGTCTTTGAGGGTCTTGGATAGGGGTCGGGGACGGGCCATGGGGTTAAGCCACAAATTTATCCAGATAAAAGCCTTGGGGGCCAACCCGTTCCGGGGATATATTTTTATTTTTCAAAAAGGCTTGAGCCCCTCCGGGGAGGCAAAATTACTAACCTACAACGAGCTGAGACTGGTCTATGTTGAACAGGACCCCCATGGATAAAATCCGGAGGCCCGACCCCTACGCACATCTGCTCTTTCTGAATCTCGGCAACTGTGCATTCAGGCCAAATGCCTGCAGGACAGAGGCGGACGGGAAAGATTACCCTGGATAAAATCCTTGGGCCTGACCCTGACAACAGACCGTGGATATGCCTTCAATGACCGACCCAAGCAGGCCTAACATGCACCCATGTTCCTTGGATAAAATCCTAGGAATCCGCCCAGACACAGGCCGGATGAAAACCCAGCTCGGGATAATATCGGAGGCTTAACCCCCCCAATTTCAGCCAGGCATTACCAACCCCTATGTCTTGGGATGTTCAGAAAGTTATCTTCTGCTGAGGGCTGTGGAGCGCAGGAGCGGCCAACGAACATGCCAGAAGTTTTGCCTCTATACACAGCAGTGTCTCATCTGCCCCATGTAAAGAACCCTTGAGAACTTCTCAATACAAAAGCCAAATACCCTCAACCAGGCGTGCCTCGCACACGCGCCGGAGCTCCAGAAGCCCTGTGTGCTGAAGGGTTCGGGAGAGGACATTGCGCAAGGGCTTGTGGGATGCTTGCATACGCTTACAACAGCAGAGCTTCGCAGAGGGTTCAGGGACATTGGCAAGCACTCGGTAACGATTGGAAAGTTCAGAGCCTTCAGGGCCTTCAGGATATCAGCAGCTTTCCTTAACTTGCCCGAAGTCGGAGAGGGGCCGTGTTTACTACAGAGTCTTACAACTGGGAATCCGGAGCTCTCGCTTGGACAGCGCAAACTCCTCGAAAAGCCAAAACCGCCGGATCCTCAGCTCTCGATCCCCCACCGTTCCACTAGCGCGCACGATGCACCTTCCAGCTGCGCACGCTTGGCGGCGAGCTGTGCGCGCACCTGCAAGGGCTTGGGGTTCAGAGAAGATTGAAGGGCTTTGGATGGCTTTGGGCTGCTTTTGCCCGGATTCGCACTGCTGGGGTGAAGGCCACGACCCAAGGCGACTTGAAGTGAGGAGGAGCGTTCTGGAAATTTCGAGATTGACAGGCTCAAGCCTCCCGCCCGAAAAACATCAAAAACACACACACACACACAACAAAACAACAAGCCACAAAGAAGAGACGTCGTCCAAGCCCAACTGCTCAATCCTGCAAAGCCAACACCCAAGGCCCAAAGCCCAGTGTTGCACTCGCCGCCCCCTCCAAGAAGAGCCAAGCTTGATCGATGATCATGCTTGCATGCATGGAGCTCCTAAGCTTTCAGCAAGGTTCAATTTCAAGGGCTTCCTAGCACCAAGTCGCAATTACCAGAAACCTCAAACCCCCCTTTCCAAAGACGGGGTAGAATAGCCTCGACGGTCTTGAATGCCTTCTCCTCTTCTCTGGCCTGGCGCTGAAACTGCCGCCTGGCGGCATCCAGCTGGGTCGTTTCAGCCACAAAAGCTTGAAACATTGGGGTTTCAGTGCTCCCGGGATTTGGGGTCAGCATTGGAAGTAATCACAAGACGGGGTTTGGGCCCGGAGTCATTTCTGACAAGGCCGTTTAACTGCCTAGCCTGTCCGGGCTCGAAGATGGCCAAGCATGTGAGACACTTTCGCTCTGCACCCCGTCAAGTCCCTGGGTTTGTCAACCTCTTTCTCTCTCGCTCCCTCTCTCGCTCTCTCTCGCTCTCGCTCTTGCTGCTTCTCCATTCTTATTGTTCTTCTCCATGGGCTGGGAAATTGAACCCCGCAGCTCTCTTTTTCTCTGTTTCTCTTTCTCTCTCTCTCTCTCTCTCTCTCTCTCTCTCTCTCTCTCTCTCTATATATATATATATATCTTTATCTTGAGGGACGCATGCATCGCGTCCGCAGTGGGCGCGCCCAGATGGTCTCCGAGTCTGTGCGAGAATGCACGCTGGCGACTGGAGACTCTCCACACAGTTGGAACTCCCTCTCTTTCTCTTTCTTTTTCTGGGGGCATGGGTCGTGCGGCTTGGCCCGATGCAGTATCGGCTCTTTTTCTCATTCTCTTTCTGCTTCGATTTCTCTTTCTCGCTTTTCTTCTCTGTCAGAGAGCATACATCACCCAGCACCTGGAAAGTCGACTGCAAACCCTGACCCAATTTGGCTCCCCAACCCTCTGAACTGCTAGTCGCTGCTGGTCTGATTCCGCAGTCTGCGGCAGTGGGCTCGGTGGATGCAGCCTCCGCTCTCTTGCGAGAACTTCTTCCTTCTGTCTCACCTGGAGGGCTTCTGCTCCGCAGCTGGTGGCGTTTCCGAGACAATACGCACTGCAAGTCATGCTGCTCACATTCATTACCCTCCCCCCCCCCCAAGTAGCTCTTCATTCCAAAGCACATGACCAAACGGATCAAGTGTAAGGGAGGTTGACGGATTCCAGGAACACCCTGCCTGATGCAAGCGCTCACATCTCAATCGGCGAAATGTCTCCTGGTAGTACCTGCTCAGACCGGTTGCAGCAAGTGTCAACGACCTCCCTGGTCGGTCTCGCACAGGCAATGTCTGGGCTGAGGCTTTCCAGACGTCCTGAAATCTGTAACGCAGACCTGCAGCTGTCGACAACCGGCCTCGCTTCCTCGCCCGGGCTGAGGCCTCTGCTGGGAGCGGGATTCAGGATTCAGAGATTGCCCCGCAGCGCGTGAACATGGGCCCTAAGCGGGCAGCTCGCCTGGAGGGCTTTTGGGGGATATGACGTGCAGCATTAAAACTCCAGGGCGCGGACCCCAATCTTGTTCTTCATGTTACGCAAGCTGTCCCAAGTACCAAGACCAAAAGTACCTAGAGCTCTTCACCCTACCAACATGCCCCAGTCCCTTGGCCGTGTTAGCCCCGGGCTCAGAGAGTCGCCACCCATCGCGCTGGGCCAAGGGCACTAGGCGCTCTGACCATGCGCAGCAACTGAAGTAGCTGAGATGTGTCCAGGAGTTTTGTTGCTTGAGGTTTTTGGGGCTTCCAAGGCTTGGAATTTGGAGCCCAGGCTCTGCAGACGGGCTGAGCCCTAAACTAAGAAGCTGCGGCCACATGTTGCCGAAGTTCCAAGCTCCTGCTACATTAAATCGACATTGAGCAGCCAAATTTTGGCTCACTCGAGTTGCAGGCGAGTGGCATCGCTTTGCAGACAAACTGTTGTAGCAGCAGTTGTTGGCAAAAGCTTTGACACAACATCCTGCTCTTCCAAAATGACACCTGCGAAGCAGAAACATCTGTTCGTTAGCATTCAGTAGCATTCGTGCTATCAGATTGTCATACTTTTTGGACCGTTCTTGCATACAAGTATGCGTTGCGTAAACGAATGTTTGTTCACGTGTTGTACACGCTGTCAATACGAAGTCATGACTGTAGTTACTAATATTGGCCTTGAACCGGCCGCCCTTCTTTACACAAGGTGGCTTCGGCTGGCGCATAACCCACTGTGTCCCGAAAGCGGTTTTCCCCATCCATCTGACCACAACACCGTGCTCTCAGAAACGATGCTGTAGGTGAACGTGTGCTTGGGAAAATAGGTTATTCTTAGCTCAATTCCACGATGCATCGTTTTCAGGCTTGCGCGTGCGGTCCGCCATGATGAAGCAAGAGGAGGGGAGCCGGGGTGGAGCCGACTATAGCAGCGACTACAAATCGAAATTCCGAAGACAAGTGTCCACTACTGAGTGCCTTTCAGCTGCCCTCCAAACCCCGCTCTATCCCCTCCATCCACTAACTCCACGCGCTCGTCAGGTCATTAACAATCGAAGTGACAGGGTTGCTGGCCTGCAGAGAGGCCGCACTCAGAAAAACACATCAAGTACCCATCAGCGACAGCCAACCGCAGGCAACATAGGTGTCGCTCTTCGCCTAGACGTTGGCGTGGCTCTCATTCCAGCTTCGCCTCTTATAACACATCCAGAAGCCTGCCCCACTTGCTTGATTTGAGAAGTGCAGGGACGCTCTCTACATGCAGCAACCCAGCAAATACAAACGCAGTCTGCATTTCCCCTGCAGACAGGAGGATGCGGCTCGGAGGCAAGCTTGACAGAAGCTCGCAACTTGGTTTCTGTACGTTCGTGATCATCCACACCTACAGCTGCGTAGTGGATTAGTGCATCCTCTTGTAGAAGTGAGAGCCAGCGAAGTTCTGCGAAACTTGCCTCACAGTGCCGCGAGACCAGAAGAGATCTGGCAGCTGACATGATACTCACCTTCAGGTGCCTTGAGTTTGTGTGTCCAACATCATGCTAACCTCATCTTTAGCCACGACGGTCATGCCGGATCCCACATCCACAAAGCTTCGGATGCACAGTCTGCAGTGCGCACACTGCATGGGCGGCCTAGAAGGCTGGCAAGGAAGTGATGGCTTTGTTTGCTCCAGACACGTATGTGGTGCTTTGCGAGGCATTGTCGGATGAAAGTTTAGTACTTTATACCCTTTCTCTTCGACTTCGAACCTTGTGACCTTGCGAGGCCCTCTGGCGTAGTCCCACTGCGTGGCTACCAAAGCGTCCCGAGGCTAAGAGAAAAAAAACAACCACAAGCAAGCGGGCTTAGACCCCAGTGGGCCGGAACCTCCGAGATGAACTTCCTAGGGGATCCGCTCAAAAAACACACGCCCCAGGAAGGCGCCCTCTCACTGCAGGGGCACCACTTCGGGGGCCCGCTGCTCCGCCCGAACTCGGCGGATGCGCGTCAAGTCCATGGTAAAGACCACCTCGGGCTTTGGACAACTTTGGCAACCTGGACAAGGACGCAGAGGAGAGAAAACCAGGAGGCAAGCAAGGTTAGGATTAGGAGTCTCTTTCAGATGCCAGGCGGCCGAGGCATTGCGGGCCCGGTCTTTGGACACACCCACGAGGCCCTGCGACGAGATGAGGGTCTCGGGGAGATGAGGGTCTTCAGAGGGGCTTGCAGGTTCGGGGAGTCGATGACTGGCATTGGGGGGGGGGCGGGGGGGCAAGGCTTTGATGGTGTTAGGGGATACAGGCCTCGCCATGCACGAAGAAGCGATCTTTCTGTGAGATGACGATTGCCCTGAGCGCAGGGTGTCTCAGGCGCTCCCAACACAACATGCTCCAGTTGCTGAGTGTTTGCGACTTCCTGCGCCCACCGAGGGCTGTAGCGCTGCAGTTTCACGGCGTGACGTACGTCGAGAGGCCCGAGTGCGGCTTCAAGAATTGCACTTTTCTGCAAACCCGGAACCCTAGGCCATCCACATGATCGACCCGAAACCTTGAACGCCACAACCCCAAACCCTTCCCTTCTGAACTCGCCTTCGGCAGCATCCCTACGACTTACAACTTACGGGGTTTAGGGATGTAAGGGATGTAGGACAGACCGCAATTTGAGGATTCTACAGACTGTTCAAATCCTGGCAACTGCGCCGACCCTGTTCTTTATCGTGCCCAGAGCCTTTAAAGATGCGTTTTTGCCTGACTACCCTAACGCCCCAAAGCCATAAGCCCCCTGAAGGGCGCTAAATGGGTGGAGCTGTTGCTTTGGGACTTCTTTAGGGGAATGGGCGGGCGGTCTTCCTTGTTGTTGCTTCACTTCCTTTGAATGTCTTGCAAGAGGAAAACATCCTTCACATCTCGTCTTTGATAAGAAACCTCTGTTTTTGCTATATGTCGATTGGAAAACCTTTCTTGCGTGTCGCGGCTTGGCTAGGCCGCAGGCTGGCAGTCCACGGAAGCAATGTAGCTTGCGAGCGCCTGAGCACGCGCGATGCTCAAGACGAAAGTATCGAATGCCGTCACACCCTATATGCATCATTCGGTACGAGAAAGACCTCACGGCAGACCTTGTCTCAGCAAGTCTCTTCAAGTCATTCCCGAGAAAACCTAGACTTTCTCAAACCTTTGCAAATCTCAAAGCCCATGCTCCATGCACCTGCACATTGGAGTGGTCGAGGTAGGCGTCGACTTCATCCAAGATCAGAAACGGCGGCCTTGACTACAGGCTTGTGACGTATCACAAACTTGAAAGGACGTGCAGCTAGGAAGTACACATGCAGCAGGCTGGAACAACATACGCCAAAAGCCCGCAAACGTAGGCACCGCAGCTCCATGTTGAGACTCAGCATTGCCAGCAGGCGGAATGAGCACTTTGTCATCTCTATATACGGCACTCACAATCCTCCTACCTCCGCCGGGCTGCCTTGGCATCACCCTGACAGTCCTATCAGCACACCCCTTGCCGTCAACAAAGCCTACTGTATTGGTCTGAAGCCTACAGAGTGCAGACATGAAGCCCAAAGTCGACCAGGCCTTTGGAAGGACTGCATGGCAAAGAGAAGTGCCATCGCTGCCACTGTTTTCTCCCCACCTCAGCTGGGTAAAAGAACTCGACCATGCAACCAATGCTGCATACCGGCTGCGTCAAGGCCGGGACCTAAACCCTTAATTCTCAGAACAGAACTCGCAGCTTCGGTTTTGACGCGTATGGATTTCCCATGACTGAGCAAGCCTGTGAAACCTCCACTCTCCGATCTGCCATTGCTGCAACTACAGTGGCTTGCGCCTCATCCCCGACTTCATTCACAGACAGACTTCATTAGTTCTTCGCACTTGCCATCACTACGAGTTCTCCACACCCAGCCACCCGACAGCAGCGCGATGTCACAGAAGCGCTTTGCAGGAGGCATCGCAGTGAACTGGGCCGAGAAACGGTTTGCAGCTGTGGCACGAGGAATTCGTAGGACTCTAGGTGTTAAGAAAGCCCACTATCTCTTCTTTTTGAATACAAAAAGCTATTACAGCTGCTCCCATGTTCAGGGCTTCTCGGTGGTGGGCACGATGCTCGGGAAGGTGGGGCTCTCTGCGGGCTTCTCTGTGTGGGGGTAATTAATCCAGGCATCTCTGGAAAGGGGATTTCAGGGACTTTTTGCAGGATTCGGAACTGGGGGGGATCGCGGTAGGGTTTACGTAGCATCTATGCAGAGATCCAAGTCTTGCTTATGTAGAATCCAAGTCTTGCTCATGGGGGAATTGCGAAGGGTGTCCTGATAGGTGCTCAGAAAAGTGCGGAAGCCGCATCTTACAAAATAGTGAACGACAGCAACTGGGACAACCACTTCGCCACATGAGCTGAGTTCTCACTTTAACCCGATATGTGTTTAAGCTGCCCTTTTCTTGTTTGTTCTGACATGGCCTCATTTTTTGCAGGATTTATCATGATAGTAGAACGCCCTTTCGCAGCATGAGCAATTTTAATTGTACAGGTGACCTCCAATTCTGTTAAGGAAACTTAGCTAACTGGGCGGAACTCTCTGTGGACCTCTGGGGTGAGTCTTCCAGGGACCAAGTGACCGGGACACCGGGCGAGGAGAATGGTTGACGAAAAATCCAATTACCCCACACAAAACGCAGATCAATACACAATCCCACCAAAGCTGGCCCTCCTACAACAGATGTACAGCGGGCCTTGACACCACCGTTCCAGGGATCCTGGCATGAGTCCAGGGCAACGAAGAGGCTTGAAAGGCTTCGATCTCGAGCTTTTCAGATTCAGGCGGATCATGCCGGAGCCCCGGAAGTCACTGTTTATCGGGCCAGGGGCTAGATTTGGAATGGTTGGGTCCTGGGCATGGTGGGGTGCTGTTCCATTGCAACCGGCATCTGCGTGGACAGCGCCGGTTCTGCCGAGGGATACACCCTGACAGCCGCCAACCCAAATCAACCACAAACAAACCCTAACTCACCGAACCCTGCTGAAGAAAAAACCGTATGCCCCCTACTCCCCACCCACCGACCGCAGCAAGAAGCCGTTTATCCTACACCAGCACGTTCAGGAGCCCCCGAGGAAACCCTCTCCTCCAAATCCTCGAGGTCCAAAAACGCTGAACCGCCGTCGAAGCCTGGCTTTAGGGCCCTCATAGGGATGTGTTCTGATTACTTGAACGAAGGTTCGTCTTCAAGAAGGACAGCGCGAAACAATACAACCTACTTCAGAGCAACTCCCACGTGAGTGTGGAGGGGATATTTGGGAGGCTTGGTCTTCCGCTTTCAAGATTGAGGGTACGAGTACCTCCAAGACAAAAAGTTGCGAAACCCCGGCATCCTTTGTCACCTGACCTCCGCGGCGGAAGCGACATTTTTGCCTAGCCGTGGCTTAAGTTCAAGTAACCGATAAATTTTTCCTAGGAAAATACAAGGAGAACTTGAAGAAAACTCCCAAATCCATAACTCTTAGCCCTCAACATCCCCACCCCCCACCCACGCTGCTGCCTTTAGCCGTGGCCTTCGTAAGCCTGTGAGCACGGCTCAAGAAGGTTGCGCATCTACCCATGTAGAAACTTGTGGCTCAGGGGTTTAGGGTTTAGAGTTTGGGGTTTGGGGTTTGGAGTTAGGGTTGGGGACCAGATGCAGGGGTCCGGTGCGCAGGGATTGGCAGAAACGGGGAAGGTTTGGACCCCGCCGCATGCTGCGCCATGATCACAGCAGTGTCACGCCCTGGCATGTTGGATCTACATGATTCGTCGAACAATTTTCCCTCCAAACATCTGCTGACCTATAGTCAGGTCAAAGGGCTGGCGGAGCAGTATCTGAACCTCACCTTAGGGCCTTAGGGATCAACTTTCATATATGCTAAGGGTTCGGCGAGATCGCCACTGCTTCCAAGGCCCGACTGCAGCTGCTCCGGCGCGCAACCACTGATCCAAGCTTCCACAAATGTCGGGAAGAGCTTCATGCTAGAACCCAAGCCAGGATTTCGGATTGTGGGCATTGCAGGCCTTTGCAAGACAACAGGGGCCGCAAAAAAGTTCGTGCTCGGAGACTTCGATAAGGGTTCTGCACAGGTCCAAAGCTTAGGATCCTAGGCCGACGGATGTCTGCTGTCTCCATGCCACTCTAAGACTCTATGCCATGCTGATTTAAAGGGTCGCTCAGGAGGTCACAGCAGTCTTTGGATTTCGGCCCCTGGAGCCTGGATTCAAGGTTCTGTGCTTGGGGAGTTCGGCGCTGTCGCTTCTAGGAGAAGCAGCTTGATCAGCCGGCGTGCGCTCGACGGAGAAAACCCCGAGGAAGTCCAGTCGGGCTCTCCCCCAGAATCGGGCTTTGGATGTTGCAATGAAGGGATACTTGTGTTTGCACGGCTGTGCATTGCATCCTCGCCTCCCAACCGGCGCGCTATGCAACATCTACATATATGAAGATACGCACGTGTATGAAATTGTGCATGAATGCGTGAATGCGTGAATGCGTGAATGCAGGAATGCATGAATGCATGAATGCATGAATGCATGAGTGCCTGCATGCATACGCACTTATGCATACATGCATGAATACAAGTTCCGTACTTGAAGCCTTTACTACGCATGAGCCTTCAAGCGTTGACATCTGGAAAACCCTGCAGGGAAGCACGGGAGCCCGAATCCAGAATGGGTAAGCCGACTGCACGGTCATGACGTCGGCCGACACGCGCAGGTCGATGACCATGTTTGCTACCATTATCGTATCTGTTGGCGTCAGCTGTCAGGAAACATTGTCTGCTTCACTGTCCCGGGACCGACCCGGAAATGCAGACAAGTGCGCGGTGGAATAGGAAGTAACCTAGTTCGGAACCTGACTTAAAAGGCCCTGTACCCATTTCAGTAGCCTCCGAGAAGTTGTGTTGAAGAACGTCACAAGCTGTTGCCAAGTCCAGGCGTAATTGGATTTGATAAAATGAAATGGGGCTTTGCCCGCACTCTTTGTACACTTCTTTCAGAATCACGCCCCCAACAAGCCCAAGACCCCAGAGAGAGGTCCAATGGTCGTCTTTACGGCAAATGGAAACCATCCCACGGGACCTCGAGAGGCCTTAAACCTCCCTCAACCTCCAAACACAAGACCCCAAAAGCAGCTTGGGCCGTCCAAGCCCAGCTTGAAAATCAAGGCTCCTCTTCGAGGAGCCTCTTGGAGGAGACGCGGGCGCGTCCCTACCTACGGTTTCACCGGAGAGTTAGAGCTTTAAGTTGTAAGGGGCGGGGATTCACAGTCCGGCACGGTGACGGAGATAGGGCTTTGGGCTCAGGGGAAGCTGGTGGCACATTGCTGGATTAGGGTACTCAAGCCGAAGCCTTGCTCTTGAAGCCCCACAGACCTACAGACCCCAAACCTTCTGAGCCTGATAAGTTCTGCTACAAAGCCCTGCTACACCAAGACAGGGCCGCGCCCCTAGCAGTCTGGAGCTTCAGCATAGGCTGGTCGTTCTTCGAAGCAGGCGGAGCTCGCCGGCCCTGTGAAAAGAAGTCTCGCCTTAAGGCAGGCCGCCTGCAACAGCGTGGCCTATCTTCGGGAATCACATTGAGTTCTCCCTTCTTAGCAAGGGAGAACTGGCCATGTCGCCCCCCCCCTTCCTTGGACCTTCCCTGCTTCGGCGAGGCAACAGCCAACCGGCAAATGCATGTGGCGTGTAGTCCAGAAAGGGTACCCAACGCCTACCTCGCAGAAGTCCAGGAAAAGACCGGTATGGACTCTCCCCCTCCTCTCCCGTCCCTCTCCTCCCCCTCCCTTCCCCCCACCCCAGCCCCCCAAACCCAGAAAGCCCTGAATTCTGGACCTACATCCTGAAGGCGACGGCAGCCGCCTTTGAAGGGGAGACTTTGCCACGCTTTGCATGCGCTGGAGACAAGAGCCCGGATACATTGCCCCTCTGAGCTTGTCTTCGGGACTTCGGAGCCTTGGGACATCTTGGGACCTTCTAGGGATCTTCAAGACCTTACATCCAGGGCAGTATCCGCAAGCTCCAAGCTTTGCCAAAGCGTATTTTCTGGGCATTTGGCTGCGGATACTTCGCCACTTCCTGCGAAAACAAGGTATCCTGAGCATTTCCTCGACTACATCTCGACACTCCTTGCGGCTGCGCGTGCCTCTTGAGTCCAACGATGTTTTGAGGTCTGCTTTGAGTGATTTGGGAACAGGACATGGCAGGGGAGTTCAGCAGTTCAACGCCGAAGCCCATGTCATCTGATACGCAGACGGATGCCAACTCACCACGCATCGTACACAGCGAGCGTCATCCTGCATCAACGAAGCTTTGTGAACGCAAGAAACCTTGCACGGACCTGGCTGTTGATCTAGGCATTCCTGCTGCGTGTGTATTACACCTCCCTAAAGACTAGAAACATACAGCAGATAGTACATGATCTCGCGCCTGAGAAGAAAAACCTACGGAAGCCACTCTCCATATCATTGGCTGAAGTAAGCGTGCCCAGGCATCCCACAAAACCAAAAGCAAAAGAACCCATCCACGCGTTGCCGAGCATAGGATGCAAGCCTCCAGTATGGTTATTTGAGGCGGCACCGGCTTTCGAAATCATCAGCTGTGTGCAGGGCACGAAATGACTGCCTTCCATTCAGGCCAGTTCGCGCAGTACCTAGCGAAGACATTGGTATTCCAGGCCCCTCGGCTACCTGACAACCGTCCGAAGCATTCCGAAACCTCAAAGCCCAGGCCTGCGCTGTTCTGGCTTGTCCACATGCTGCTCTTGCCACTTGTCGTTGCAGTACAGGACCCGGCCTCCAGAGGATTTTGTGCAAAAGACAGAAACGCACAGAAAACTGTTTCGCAGATATTCCCGTGGTTTTGGGGGTTTGGGCCTCTGGGGTGGTTTATCGGAAAGGGGGGCTTAGAAATCAACAGAGTTTGAGGCGTTGGCTGGCACAGCCGACGACAAGCCTCGTGAAACTCTAGAAAGCCCGGCAGCCACAAAGGCCTTTGATCTCCATGATGCGCGTCTTGAGGTGCTCCACTTTCCTTCGATCTTTCGATTGGGGCCTAGGATTTGAAGCCTTGCATACTGGACCCACGGGGGTTTTGGCGGCTTCGTGTCTGACCAAGAGACTTCAGAGCTTTGCAAGCCTTGCAGAATAATCATAATCGTCTGATTGCGCCTAAAGTCCGAAATAGAAAAGGGCACTCGATGCCTGCACCAAAAAAGCGTTGGTCCTAAGCCGCCCTGGCCGAAGCCCCAAGCTTCACATGACCTCCGGGAGCCAATAAGATCTATGGTCTCAACCATCCCGCACCACAATGACCCCGTGAAACCTCGCTGAACCCTAACCCGGCCCCGGAGACCTGGAACCACCCGCCACCGAGAAGTTAAAGCCAGCAGACAGCGGCCCCGCTGGCTCAAGCAGCGAGGAGGGGAAGCGAGCTTCCTTGGTCTCCAGCAGACCTCCGCTTGGGTGATTAGGGACCTTCAAGGCTCTCAAGGTTTAGGCGGTTTAGGGCTTCAGCTTCGGGTATAGGACGTTTACGCACCAGCTCCCGTGTGAAGCTCGTACCCTGCGACCACGCGAGCCAAGACCTCCTTGAACCCCCAAACTCCGAAACCCTTAGACGCGGGCCTGGGATCTTTGACTCCGACTTGCTGACGTTCCGGGACTGGCCAGGGTGTCACTCCAGCTGCAGATGGCTTTGGGGAGCTGAAACTCGGCCCTGAATCCTGAGCCCTGGGCCCCAAATTCGGAGCCCCGAAACTCACGGCTTGGGCTTGGGGGGTTGCAGGGTCAAGCTTCCAGCTCATTTCAGAAGCCCCTGAGGATTCTGGCATCAAGTGTAGGGGTTTTGAGTTTCGGATGTAGGCGTCAGAAAAAAAAAAAGGGGACGCAAACAAAGGACATTTTAGCTCACAGAGGGGCACGCGCAGTTTCCTGTGGCAGGGTGCGCCCAGTGCCGGGGCTCCTGTATGCCTTCTTGCAGCACCTCTCTTCAAAACTTCTGCTGTCGTGAAAACTCCTGAACACACCCCCAAGCCAGAAACTTGCACACCAAAATAAACCAAAAGCCCGAAACCCAAACAACTGGGCACAAGGGCACCTTGTCGAGGTTACTGGGCGTCTGGCCTGGATTGGGGCTCGAAGTGAGGCTTAGTACTTCAGAACTTGGGGCGGGGAGTTGGAGGGGGCTGAAGGCTTTGGGGTTACATGCTTCAGTAGTGATGCGAGTAGGAAAGTTAAAAGGTGGGTAAACTTAGAAGATGCGTCTTGGTCGGGATCCGGCAATCTTTGACCTTTCCGGGGCGCCACAGGTCTTGCAAGCTTGGGATGCCAGGGCTTGCCCCCGGGGAGGTTTGTTGGTTGCTCCGTGCCCCAAAGAACACGGGAAAATTGAGGTTGTGCCGAACCATGAACTTGGAACCTCTACCTTAAAAGGGTAGACCCATCAGCTCACGTCAATTGGATCAGCCCTGGTCACGTAACAGCTCAGCCCACCTGGCTCACAGCCCGGCCGAAACAGATCAGCGGGCGCCGAATCCGAGCTCTGTATCGGCTTTTTGTAGTCGACGGATGCCCCTATCGGATCATCCATCGTCCCTTGATCTGTGAGAATCTCCTGTGAGAGCAACAGGATGGATTCGTGATGGAGGGGTCTACAACCTCCCGCACAGCAAGAAAACTTCGGTGTTGTCGCTTCGCCCGATGCCCAGCCCAGCACTAAGTTGCTGCCGCTGGGGAATTCGTGAGTGGGTAGCACAAAACCTTGCCAAGCTGACATGCAACACATGTCTTCATCGTGACCCGACGGATGCCGATGCCGTGCTGACACATGTCGTCATTTTGTAGGCTTCCTTGCTTTGCGTGCCTTCGAAAAATCGGCAGTGGCCAGTTGTTTAAATGGATCTGAGGCTTGGCCAGGCAGCAGAAGTCGAGAGTCTGATCCGATTGGTGCCTCTGGATGAGCCGATTGGATGATCCCACCTGAAACCCTGATACAGACCCACCTTGACACCTGCAGCTTTACAACTGTAAATCCGAATACAACAGCATCTTGCAACCCTACAACACCAACTACACCTCCAAAAGCATGACCCCTGCATTCCCAGGACTTAGCACGCCACATCGCGATGTTGGTGTGAGCGGCGGCAGTGTGAGGAAGTCTTTATCCACACCCTGGCCATGCTGACGGTGGACTGCTGAATTGCAGGTTTGGGGTTTAGGGCATTTTGTCAACGTCAAGACTTGTTCAATGCCTGCAGAGTTTGAAGGCTTTCAAAACAGTTCGTGGTTGGTTGAACTTTGTTGACCCCCCCCCCCCCCCCGCCGCGTTCATGTGTGGGCCTCCTCCCCGCCCCAGGCACCATTCAGCGTGCCTCAGGCTGCACAGGGGGGGGGGGGCAACAAGGGTAAACAAGAAAACCCTGAAGCTTCCGGGGTTCTGACAATGAAGACATCACAGCTGTGGGAATTGGGACTTGGGAGTTTGTGGTTGCCTTTCAGGCGTACCTGGCTATCTGGACAGCAGTGCCTTCCGAGTCAAGCAATCAGCCAGCCGAGCCACTTGCGGAAACGTTGCAAACACAACACGGCACCCCATAGCTAAACCCCAACCACGGTGTGAGAGCAACTGGTTCTAAATCCTACGTGACTAAGGAGTTAAACCAGATCAAGGTTACGATGGAGACTCGAAGTGGATCCGTTGCTTGATTTCGAAATGTTCCTGGAACTTCCAACAACACCCTAAACATTTAAACCGCAGGGTTTAAGCCATCCGGGGTGCTGCGGAAGCGATTGCTCTTGTCTTGGAGCAACTCGTGGTCGTCCTTTCTGCCATGCTCTTCTTCTGCTCCGTTCTTACTATTGTTCTTCTTCTTCTTCCTCTTCTTCTTCTTCTTCTTCTTTTTCTCCTTCTTCTGCTCAATCAAAGCACCGAGCTCCAGCGAACCCCCCTCTGTGCTCTTCCGTGTTCCCCCTCCCCTCTCCCCGCCCTTCGAATAAACGGGTGATGTAGAGTCCAATGAGGACGAACCCCCGAGACGAAATGCCGATTCGAGACCCGAACCCCACCAGGCTGAGAACCCTGACCGACAGAGAGCGAGCGAGCGAGAGAGAGCGAGAGAGAGCGAGAGAGAGCGAGAGAGAGCGAGAGAGAGCGAGAGAGAGAGACAGAGCGAGAAGAGAGAGAGGGGGGGGGGGGGTCAAAGGTCTCACCAAAGCAGAGGTGGGCTTCCCGAACCACAGCCGGGAGGACGGGGAGAGTAGGGGTGCACGATGTCGCACCCGGGTGTGCCGTCAACAGCAGAAGCAGAAAAGGGGGAAAAAAAACCCAAGTAGGAGAGCGGAGTGGGAAGTTCACTTCGGGGACGTCAGGTAGCAGGGGGGGGATCAGTTTGGTTAGGTGAGGGGATGGGCAACACCCACTTGCTCAACATTGCACAATCTATATGTGGAGCCGTGAAGGTATGTCCAGACGCCGGGGTAGAGCGACGGTTTAAACGACAACCAGCGTGCCTTCCGCATACAATGCTGCCCCGCAAGGATATGCAGGGGGAGAGGAAGCAGTCTCTCCAGAACATGGCTTAGGGCTCAGCGTTCATGTTCCGGTGGCATCTGGCAGTCTGGGAACTCTTTGACGCATGCTGGCCAATCTTGCTAAGGCTTTGTTGCTGCAGAATGACAGTAGAACAAGATGACACACACACACACACAGTGGTTGAGAATCCTAGCTCAAAAACTTAAAACTCCCGCCCCCCCCCCCCCGCTCAATTCGGAAAGCCACGACTGTCCTGCAGCTGATGAAACCTGGGAAGGCCAAGGACTCGCGTTTGGTTCTCCGACTGTGATGATATCTCAGCTACAGCACAGCCTGTGATAGCATGAGTTTTGCAGGCTCCCTCTTCGTTTTTGGATGAACACTCCGAGAATTGGACAACATCTGTTATGCAGCACGCACACATCATCTCACAGTTCCGACTGCAAGGGCAACCCTTCACTCAACCACTATCGAGGGTCCTCCTTTCTCAACCAGCCTACCTACTCCAACCCTCGACAATCTTCTCGCGCTTACACGTCCGTGGAGCCTACATTGACGCAATGGGCCCTTGACATGCCAGAGCTAGGGATGTCAACCCCGTTGCTGCCAGCTTGACACTTGAAACTACACACGCAAGGCCCTCAAGAAGCACCCGGACGCCAAAAACGAATCTTCCAAAAAATGGCTGCTCTTTCCAAGCTCGGGTCCCAACCAAGACATCACCCGAAATGTCACCCCCTAAACCCTCAACCCTATGCATTCCGAGAGGTGGGAAAACTATGTTCGCGCAACGTAACGTCGCGAATTCCATTTTCTAAGGTGAACGTCTGGTGATCTCACGGCTATCCATTATGAGACATGAAGATAATCACTTGAAGGGCAAAGCCGACAACGAAAGCTAGCCTCGATTGACGCCAATATGGCATTCAATATGGACTCGACACAACGCACACCACTGGCACCACCACAGCCACTGCCGCCGCCACCTCCGCTCGCACATCTCCACCACAGAGCACCATTCTCCACACCCCACCACACCCCACACACAGCCACACGTGCGCTCACGGAACCCGCGATCCAGGTCCACGGAGCTCTGCGAAATGCGCTTCAGAGAACGCTCATACAGACCGCGATAACGTGACGACCGCGCGCATCTTTCGCCACCCCCTTTACAGCCTTCGAAGGCAGATTCGAGGAACGCCCCTCCCGGCACCCACCCAAATCTTCTCATAAATTCAGGACTCCCACCCATTCTCCTCGACATTACCAGGGCTTACGCAACTCCGTCGAGGTTGGTCAGTTTCCCTGCTGAAACAGAGGCTAACTCAAGCCTGGCTACGCTGGCTTTCGTGATGCTTTTTGCTTTCTGCAGCGGAGCAGCTCGGCCAGCAGCTCCCGATACTCATCCTTGAGCCGCACCAGCTCACCATCCAAGTCGCGCTGCTGCCCCACGGCCTGGAGGGAGTGCCGAGCGCTTGCTGCAAGCCTGCTGCTGCAAGCCGTTGCTGCCCAAAAACCCCTTGAGGGCTCAAGGGACGATGAGACACCTGCCTCGACGAGCTTCTCATTCTCCTGGCCGTCCGAGAGCAAGGTGGCTCAAGTAACTCAAGGCAATATCTTTCTGTGAAAAGCGACACAAAAGCAGGAGCAAATAGGAAGAGAGGAGAAGGGGATATAAATGAGAAGACCATTTCTCTTTGTGTGCATTTCCTTTCGTCACTCTCGTTTTGCTCTTTCATGATGAGGGCGAAAGAAAAAATCGTGGGAGCAACATTTCTTCCCGCTAGCAGGCTGTGTTGGCTGACCAGGCGAAGCTTCGTGCCTGTAGGTTCGGTCTCAAAAGTCGCCTATAGGTTGGGATCTTCCCCCTTATACTAACAGTTCTTAATAGGGAATATTTTCGGGGGTGTTAGAATCCCCATTAAGGACTGTTAGTATCAGGGGGAACATCCCAATGGGTGACTACAGGAGCGACAACACCACCCCCACGGACTGCCTGCTTCAGTTTCTCGAGCTGGGCTTGGGCCTCCGCGTAGGCGCTCCGCACCTGCGGCAAAAAGGAGCAACCCAGGTCAAACTGAAGGGGGGGGTGCATGCGTTGGGTTTGGCTGTGGGTTGGAGGGTTCTCGGCACCCTTAAATTCGAACATATTCGAACCTGCATTAGGGCACGAAAAAGACAGGAAACTCTCACTTCTTAGTGTGATGTACGACGTGAGGTTGAGGCTTGAAAAGTTGACTACCGATGCTTGATGTTCGTTTCTTCATATCACTTCTTCTGATGCAACATCATAATGCCGGAGCCTCGTGAATGTCACGAAACATGAGCCATGGACAGCTTTAAAGGGAGGTTCGAGTATTGTTTTCATTGGTAGTATCATTATTATTGTCATTATTCTGGGTACTTTGGCACTTATAAACCGACCTGCCTGCTGCAGCTCCTCCGCGAGCTTCTCTTGCTCCCGTCGGAGTCGTCCTAGGCTTTCCGGCTCAAAGTTCATCAGAGTTGGGGTCCCGATTGCGGATATGTTCCCCCCTTATACTTACAATCCTTAATCGGGATTATAGTACCCCCGATCATAATCCCTATTAAAGCTCAAGTATGCTGAGCTGGCATGAATAGTCATGAATTGTTGCAGACGACGGCGGCTTCGCTTGGTCGTAGGATGCTCTGCTTCTGGCAGGAAACCCCTGAACCGTGCCTTACCTGTAGCGAGTAGAGCAAGCTGGTCCCCCAACATAATTGGGCTTTCAACGAACAAACAACGAACACCCAACTTTCTCATGCACCACAAAACCGCGCCCGTAGCTACAGATCGGTCCATTTACAGCGGTTCTCCCCTTCATCTGTCCATGGCTCAGAGGGAAACCCCAGCAATCCCAAACCAGCAGCCCAAACTCCCAAAACTCCGGAACTGGCAGCCCGGCAAAATTAGCACCCGCAACCCTTCGTCTAAAGGAGTGTCCGACTTGCCCGCTCTGCTTCTTCTCCACCTTCCAGCGTCCATGTTTCGGGTTCCGAGCAGTTGCTCAGGATCTCGGAACTTAAACACTGTGCTCAGCTCCTAAGCGGAGTGCACTTGGAGAGTCCCAAAAATTGGACAATTGCACTTCCCTGCCAAGAGACGGGCAAAGGAAAAGGAATGAGGGCGAGAGAAAGATGCAAAGAAGACACATGGCTCGTAAACATAAACAGAAGAAGGGCAGGTTCCGGGTTCCGGGTTCCGGGTTCCGGGGGGAGGTACAAGACAGAGAGAGCGAGAGAGTATAAATAAATTGACTCAATAGGTATACAGATATATCGCAATATACATGTAAAAGTAAGATGCAAATACATGTGCTGCTCTAGACATATGTCTAGATAAAAAGGATAACTGACATGGAAACATACAGGCATACAGATACCCAACACACACACACACACACACACAGACAGAGTCCTCAAGCCCACAGCCCTCGTATCATGGAAGGCTTCTCCGGTGCCTTGGACGCTTCGGTCTTGAGCTTCTCATGTTCGGCCTGGACTTTTTTGGGTTTAGGGTTTTGGGTTTGGGGTTTAGGGTTTAGGGTTTAGGGTTTAGGGTTTGGGTTTAGGGTTTAGGGTTTAGGTCTAGACTTGGGACTCTCTGTTCAGAACTTGCACTTGGGTGTTGGGATTATTCGGGCCTCTAAAGTTTGGGAGCATAAGTTTGGGATTGCTTCAGTGGGGCCGAGGGGCATTTCAGGGTCACTACAGATGACTGCACAGACATGTTGCAGACACCCTCATCGCCGTAATGAGCACCCGAAACTTCCGCGACCTGAACCCTCGAACCCTCCAGTGGCCTGGAGCTCGTCGTTGCGGCTTTGGAGATCCAGGTGCTCCACACGGAGCTTGGTCAGCTTCTGCTGCAGTGCCTGCCAGCAGTGTCAGCTTAGGGCTCGCGATTTGGGAGTTTTTGAATAAGCAAGGAACCTAATACATCTTGTCAGATTCACACGCGTTTCACCACGTCCAAAGAAAGCTGGTTGCACGAAGAGTTTCACGAAGCATACAGCGACGGACAACATTTGCTTCTAGGAGACTGTCCACCCGTCATCGAGGCAGACACATGCAGATGGGCGCTCCGGTGACAAGACCTCAACCTCTGAGATACACGGAACAAAGCATCACTCGCAGCCCTGACCCCGCCCCTCCCCGCAGAGCCCAGGCTCCTGGTAGCGCTCCTGGAGCTTCCTGAGCTGCTCCTGTGAGTGGAGGACTCTGAGGACTCTCAGTAAGGACTGAGAACCCCACTCTAATGCTAGTGCGATCTGCATCGATCTGCTTTGGGGGCGCCCGGGGCAAGCAGTCCGTGTTTCCATCATCACAAAACCCCCCCCCCCTGCAAGATCCGACATGGGTGAACTGCACACTGCAATTACCCGTGACCATCCTCGCACAAGCAGACCTCCGACGACTCTTCGGGGGCTCCGGAGCTTCGGGTTCGTTTTTGGGCCCTTTTTCTGGTGGTTCAACAATCACAATGATATATAAAGAATCAAATGAATAACAACTACAATAATAATCATAATAATCACATAAGATGCCCTCAGCCATGGCCAGGCCTCGAGTACCTTCACGCTCTCGGAGCTTTCGACGACCTGGCAAACCAACGAACCCCCCCCCCCAAAAAAAAAAAAAAAATCTGGAGACCCGAGAGAGTTCATGGAGGTCTTGGGACCTTCAAGGCTGCAAAACTCAAAGCAAATTGAAAGCAAAATTTCGGCAAGAACAAATTCTCGTGCGGGGATGGGGCGGGGAGGGGGTGTAGCACAGAATGTATCTCTGAAGCGTTTCCCCGAAACAAGTACCTTTTGGGGTCTGGTTCAGGAGGGCTCCGGGTATGTCGGGCATGATGGCTGATGGTGAGAAGGCCCCGATTATCGGTGCACGTGCTTCAGCACAAACACACACGGCACCCAGCCCTGAAACCCGTCCGGCCCCCAAAAAGGTTGGAAAGTTGAACTTCTGAACAGACATCAGGGCGGAAGGCAACTCCTGGACTCCCTACTTGTCGACTCTCCCCCCCAGATGCTTCAGAGAGCGCCTGTGGAGGCCGATCCTTTAGCTCCTGGTACTCGTCAGCAAGGCTCTCATAGTCCTTTCGGAGCTTCCGGATGCGGTGCGAGGGACGTTCGGCTTGCGGTTCAGTGCATCTTGCAACAGCTGCCTTCTGGAGCTGGAAGTAATCTGACTGCAGCGAGGCGATCTTGTTCAGATCGTCCTCCAAAGCAAAGGTGATCTATTGTCATCGCTGACTGGGGATTAGCTGTGGGAAGCTGCAAGACACGTGCCACGTGCGGGCGAGGGTGGGGTTGGGGGCGGATCTCTTCGGACATCCAGCCCGTGGATATACAGGCTCAACCTTGCGGCGTCCGTCCTCACTCGCCGTGGCGCCGAAGACTGCTCTTTCTAGGTTTGCGATACCTGATGCTCACGATTAGAGACTCGGGGATTGGGAATTGGGTTAAAGGGTTGAAGGGCCTTTGAGAATATTCTTGGTACCCGTTCTGATTCTAGGCAGCAGGGACTCACGGACTTGGCCTGAGGCTTAGTTCTGCTTTGCATCCCCACAAGTAGAACAACTGCATCCAAGGGGTGATGCGATTGCGGTGGCCTTCGACAAACGTGCCTCTCTGAACTCTCATCCAAAACCCCTCGGGCCCAAGATCCCTGGGACAGGCCCCCACAGCTGCTCGCCACGGGGCGGTAGGGAAGAGTGACTCGCTCTGCGTGGGTCGATCCCTCGATCGTCCGCTTCTCCATCTCGGCGACCTCTCCACCGCCCAAGCTAGGGCTCCAAAGGCTTGGCTTGAAAAGGGCTGGACTGGCGATAGTTTTGTAGAGGTCTGCGGGGTCAGAGACACAGCTTTTGCATGAAGCTCTGGCCCACACAAATTCTCAAAGATGGTCTCTTGCGGTCTCCACTACACAAGAAGCAGTGCAGAGCTGAGCTGGAAACTTGAGAGCGTGCTAAAACTGTAGTGTGTAGGCTATCGGGCCAGTTCAAGACATGCGCAACCGAAGGGCGGCGGCTAAGGTCATCGTCCAGACTTTGGATGACAACTGCTTCCTGAGCTGCTCCACACCACGGGACTTGCGGGGAGATTACAGTCGTGCGGGTTTTGCGATTTGGGCGGGTTTTGCAGTTTCGGATTCTCGGGGAATTGGGCTGTTGGGATGCAGAGCCTCGCTTCTCAACAGCCCTGAACCTCCGAAGCTCCGGAGCCGCAAAAACCGAGTTGCAACGTCAGGACGTGGCTTTCGGGCGTAAAGTTTATGGTTCAGGCTCCCCACTGTCGTCTCCGGCCCTTGCCAGCACGATTGCGGGTTGAGGGTTGAGGGGTTTCAGCATAGGGCCATCTCGAAACTTGAAATTCCAAGCCCGGCGACTTAAGCTCCGCATTTTCCGCTTGCAGCGCTGCCTCACAGCAGGAATGAGCCAATGCGACTGCCCAGAGAACCATACCGGTCATGTGGGTTGACACACGGTTTGGGGAATTCAGCCAAAACCACCCAGCAACGTGAGCCGAGAAGCTTCTTTGCCACATTCAGGCTTTGTGATTCAGAAAGACGGCCGTTTTGTTGAAAACCATTTCTCAGCAAAATGCTTTTCGCAAAATTTCCTGGATCCTCTCGTTGACAGGGAAAAACCATGCAGTATGTGTTGCACCCCAACATGACCCCACTGCTGCCCACGCATTATGCCATGGATTCAACAGGCCCGCCATGCACATGCTTCTTTGAATTGCTGCGCCCCAGACGTCACCCTAATGATGGAGTTGCTGTCGAAGCCATATCTGATATCCCACCGTCTTACCCACACCAGGGGCCATATGAGCCCGAAGCCGAGGCACAAGAGTATCATCAGGTGCTTGACCCATGAGAAGCCGGTGAAGGCCGGGTGGAAGGCTAGTACAGTGCCGTCTGGCTATGCTGCTTCTACGGCTTACAATGGCCTCACACGTACCTGTGCCACTTCCATGCATCCGGTTCAGGACTCGGCCGAGGGTATACGTAAGGCTCGCTAAAGAAAGAGGTGCGACGAATGCGAAGACTGCTGTTGCTGTGACAATCTACCTTGCAAGCTTCACCTCAGCCACAGCTGCAAAGACATGTTCCAATCACAACTGCAGGCCACCTCTGCACGTTTAGTTGCATGCTTGGGGGCTGGGCTGCCCTGGAAGCCCGGGAAAGTGAGCGGCGCACAGCAAGTTGCACCAGCATCGCCGTAGGGCTTGAGATTCCAAACCTCCAACCAAGCCCTGCACCCCAAACCGGATCAAAAATCTTGACCCCGAAGACCTGCTTCTATGAGCCCCCGCCTAACATCGAATCCCTTACCACAGCCAGCCACCTCTTGTAGACGGTCTGGATCTCATCTTGCACCTCTTCTTGAGGGTGCACTTGCTCCCCAAACCTGAAACCCCAACAAACTGAAGCTTTCGAAAAGAGTGCAGCCTCGGCCTTGGCTGTGGGCCAAGGGGTCAGGCAAGAGTTTAGTAGGGTTTGGATGGAGGGCTTCAGGGCTTACATCAACGTAAGGTGGAGGATGGGGAGGATGGGTTACGTGACCGTGGGCTACCGTGGCTTTTGGGTCGAGGGAGCAGGCAAGCCCTTCGTGGCTTGCTTGGCCAAGAGTAGAGCTTTAAGCCCCCTTTTTTGTTTTAGTTAAGCCCTCGGGCTCCGAATGGCTCTACGCAAATCTGCCGAAAGACCCAGAAAAGCACAGCTATCAAAAACTGCAGAAACACCCCCAAAGCAGCCTCAGAATACCCCCCACCACCAAACAGCCCCAAACCATCGGAAACCGAGAAGCCACCCCTGCGGCTTCCAGCCTTTCGAAAACAGCCCATGAACTTCTCCCGCCTGCAGGAAAGTGGTTAGTCGGGCTTCGGGTCCGGGCTTCAGAGACGTCTCAGGTAGGTTTGGTCTTTGCGGGCATATGGGTCGCAGATCTGTTGCCGCGATGTTGAGAAGTCAGCCGTGCTTTCTTTGCAGTACAAGTAGATTTGGAGATGAGGGAATGTTAATAAATTTAGGGAACGGAATGGAATTCATGAGGTCAGCATCAGTTTGGTTACCAAGCGAAGGAATCACACGCATGCGCGCAGACCTGATGAAAAGAATTAGCCTCGTGAGCTCGCTTAGGCTTTACAGCGACGTGTACGGGGTGTTTGCTCTTTCTTACTGTGGGTGTGGGGCGCCGAGTTCATGGCGCGCTTCGCGGATTGAATGGTTCGTGGGTGTTGTCCGCACACCCATTTAACTCCTAGACACACAAGTGATGTTAAGGTGCGCCCGTGGAAAAAATAGCGACTTTTTCTGTGACGGGTATAGATTAGCGTATAAGTTTATCAATCATGAAGGCCGTGAGTGATGCATGAAAAATCCACATGAAAGCCCATGACTTAATGCATTGAGCGAACTTTTGCTTGCCTAAACCTTCGTTACACTTCGCTCCTGAAAATTCTGTCGAGATAGCCACTGTGTTTAGGTCATGCGCTCACTCTGCCTTTTCCGGAGACAATGTTTACTGGTCTGGGTCTTGCGCGTTGGGCCGAAACGTGCAAAACACTTGTGGGGGCCATAGTGAGAATCTGGCACGGTGTCAGTGAGCTTGCTGGACTTCTTGCGCAGTGGATTCGCAGAGTATGGTCCGTGGACGGTCTCTGTGCGTCGATTTCTTGAATCGGCTTTCCGAGTTAGGGTTCGGGGTTTGGGCTGTAGGGCATGGCGCCCCAGCATGTAGATTCAGAAGGACGAAACCTACAAAGGACTCCTGAACCCTCCACTTTTGGGTTGCAAGACACACCACGAGCAGCCCAAGCACCCTGCCCCCTGGCAGAAGGAACCTCGCGGTCCGAACTTTCTCGAAGCTCCGGTCTGCTTCCTGCCCGGCTTTCAACTTAGGGCCCCAGGGCTGCCAAACTAAAGAACTTGAGCCCCTTGAGCCCCTTGAGCCCCTTGAGCCCCTTGAGCCTCCCTTGAAGCTTCATCCCTGGATCTGCCCCTCTGATTTGTCGATTCATAACTCAATCGTGGGACAAACGAAACTCCCCAAAAGACTTGCAAGCACCGACTTTAACTAGTTCATTGTTGGGATAATATTAAACATTTAATTGTTTATTCCTTATTGGCTTTAAGTACCCTTAAAAATGTAAAATGTTACCCAACTATGACAAAGTTAAAGGCAGCCCAGCATTGGAGGCCCCATCTCTCAAGCTCCACATATCTCGAGAGATGATTCTGGATGCTGCTGCTCTTTGTTGTGGAATTGCAGCCGCATCATGCATCATTCAGTCCTGACCCCTTGCTGTGGCCTTCTGTCCTTCTGCAGATCCTCCCCCCCCCCCCACCTCACCCTCCGGGTGGAAAACAAGCCTGAACTCTGCAATACCCTAAAATGCCCAACTTGGAACCTCGAAACACCAAACTAGGCACTGTGCCTCCACTTGCTTCCGCGCACGTTGGGCCTGCATCGTGAAGGCTGTCTGCTAAACCTTTCCTGCCTGAAAATCCTTCCTGAGAAAGGTATCCAAGACTACGGCTACAGATTCTTGTTCAAAAGCTTCTCGGATTCTTAGAACCAGGGCAGCACCAGCGTGCAACAACTTTAGACGAGGCTGAGCACATACGATTAGATCCTCAGTTCAGATGAGCTTTACACTTTTGAAGTACCTCAAATACCTGCGGCTCTGGGCAAGCCCACCTCTCTGAAGCTTTTCGGGCTCTGAGTCCCGCTGGCTATGATATCACGGTTTGGCCCTGATCAATGTCATGAACACCACAAACCACGCACAGAAAGACGCCCGCACAGAGAGACGCCAGGGAGCCCTGAAGCCAAAAACTGGCCTCCCGCTCTGCGTGCAGTGCCTCCTGGTCAATGGCCTCCAGTTGCTCAATGGCCTCCCGAGCATCTATGGGGTTTAGGCTTACGGGGGTTTCAGGACTTCGGGAACGTCGAGCCTGGGCAGTCCGCGGGCCTATGAAACAGAGGCAGGGATTGAAACAGAAACTGAAATGCAATTTTCAGATGGTGAAAGTCCAGATTCGATACACAAGTGAAATCAAAAAATGAATTTCAGATCGAAGGACAGCACAAGAGGATACCAATGGATGTAAAGGAAGTCATGATATTTGGGGAACTGTAGAGAACGAAAGTATCAACATTTGTCGGTGATGTTGATGAATCGGGTACTTGCTTTAAGCCCTGGTGCCATCAATCGACACATGTCCCATGTCTCGAGAAGCAGGTGCCTGCCACGTTTCCGTGCTTCTTTCATGACTACTCCAGAAACTCGACACGGCCGGCAGGAACCTAGGGAGATGCGTGTACTAAGTGTTCAGGGAGGTCGAAGAGGCTCGTTCGAGTTGGGGACTCTCATGGTAGCCAGGATCTGCCAAGCCCTGTGGCTGAGGCGAAATCAAGCCCCAAAAGATGTATCCCTCCAAACCCCCCTAGGGGGTTCAGGGTCCAAGGCAGCCAGCTTTGAGAGACAAAAGGAAACACTAAATTGATGCATGTCCCAGATTAGAATGTGGAGCCATAAGGCCGCTACACAATGACTGGCGCACGTATGACGTTCAGGAAACTGCACATAGCGACTGAAGAGATGGCATGTACCCAAAGTCATTCTTCGTCTTCTCAGGCACGGATCTCTGGTTTACCAAAAATGATCCTCCTGGCATTTCGAACCGCAATGATTGCACTGGCCATCTATGACATAGTGTGCTGGCGAAATACGATTTGCCTTCAAGTTGGGCTTGAGCTGCTCCAGGTCGACTGCCAGACCTGAGAATATGCGTATGTATATGCACACACACATACATACGTGTGCGTGCGTGCGTGCGTGCGTGCATGCGTGCGTGAATGCGTGCGTGCGTGCGTACGTACGTACCTACATACATACATACATACATACATACATACATACATACATACATACATACATACATACAGAAATACATGAGAGGTGGTCAATACTACCTGTTAAGCTGAAGGACATGGATGTTAGGGTCATCGTTTTCTGCGTGTCTCATATCGTTCTGCAGGTTCAACTGCTCTTCCGCAAATTTCATACTATCGTTTTCTGCGTGTCCCCTATCGTTCTGCAGATCAAAAGCCGCCAAACCATAACTGCCGTGTAGAAGTAGAAATTCATACAAGTACACATATTCTCTCTCCAGGCCCTTCGAGCCCTTACGACTGGAAAGTAAACGGGCTCGGCCAGAGCGTTGAGGGACAACGTGCCACATCTCACTCCCACGGCCTAACCGCCACAAGTCCAGCTGTAGCCTTAAGCCCTACACCGTCCCACACCCCAGTCGGAGCCCAAGTCTCACTCCAGAGACAGTGTGACCTCCCCGCACTCAAGCCTGAAGTCTGCAGGCTTTGTTGGACCCGGTCTGAGCCATGCTCCCTTAGCCGCCTTAGCCCTAAGCTCCAAGCAAGATGCGACCCCAGGGTTGATGGCTGGGCTTCCCGACGGCGCAGCTCGGTTTTGTACTCCTCCTCCAGCAGCTTGGAGGCGGGGCCTGGTACTGGGGCTTCAGGGTCAAGGGATGTTAAGGGACGCGAGTTAAAAGCTGAAGCACCTTGAGCCCATTTTAGGCGAAGTTAAGGTTGTCTTCTGCTTTGTTGTCTGCCTTGGTGTAGGGATTACTGTAGGGCTGTACGAGTTCGGTGCTTGCAGTTCTGCTCCCTGGCAATTGCCGCGCGAACACGAACCTACCACGTCCAAGTCAACTCTGTTCCCCCAGACCGCCGATATCTGCAACGACAGTACCCTACGCATAAGGAAAATGTCTCTGAAGGTTTGCCGCCCCCAGCAGGACGGCGGCAAAAAAAGACAGCTGCACACAAATCCGCAAAGAGGATGCATAGCCATCTCAGAAACCCTGAACATTGTGGAGCGCGGCCTCCAGTGGCAGCCGTGCGCTTGGCCTGGGCACGGAGCGGTGCAGAGCCAACTCTGGATGTATGGGTTGGGGTTGAAGGCTCAAGCCTACGACCTAGTAAAATTGTCAGAGCTTGCTGAAACATGTCCTGCGGCTCTCCAAAGAGCCTTGTTTTGCGATTTGAAAGTCCGCGGAGTTTGTTGCGAGCAAGAAAGCCAACAAGGCTCAGTTCGAGTTTGGGGTTTAGATGCCTGGCCTCAGGGAGCTTGCTGAAGTCCAAGCGCAGGTCGACCGCCGCGTCTGAGGACCTTACGGGCATAGGCTTAGGTTCGGGATTCAAAAACTGCGTGCTTCTTGTGTGCAACTCACGGAAAAGTACATTGGCGGGTCAAAGTGGTCAGAAGCATACATAAGTCATGTATGGCATAACAGCCTGTCATTCCAAAAGCCCAAGAAGTGTCGCAGACTCTAGTTAAACCATAGACCACCTAGCTTCCTTCACGGGCAGTGCCATGGCGGCCCCCCGAATCAAAGGCTCCATCCGCGACCTTGAAAACCTCAGCTGCCAAAGCCTGGTTCTTAGCCAAGCGGCTCGTCGGGATTGGCAACCAGGTCCTCGACTCTCGGGCTTTCAGACCGGTGTGGGATACGTGGAGCCTCGAACCCTAAGGCTCAAGACCAGGCAACCCCAATGAGCGAGCAAAACAAGCCGAAATGAACTTGAAGAAGATGCGGATAGACAGACAATTGAATCTTTTCCATTGAAAAAGAACTGCTACCAGGAATGAGAAGAACAGGCGGTCACCTCCCTACCGCCCGATTTGTGAACACAAGTTTCGAAAAACTTTCGCTCTGTCCTGCAGTTGTTTATTGATATCTTTCTTTGCAGCAACCCCCCCCCTCCATGTGCAAACACGATGCTCGTAAAATTTTGCGCTGCCATGCAAACACAATGCTCGCAGTGCTCGCATGATAGTCTTGGAAAGGATTCATGCGGGTTTTGAAGGAATGTCCATTGATGGCACGACATTGGGTGAGGCAGGCTTGCACAGCTTGCATATGATAGGTTTGGAATGGTTTGGAATGAGTTCGTGTGGCTCCTACACGCCAAAGATGAAAGAGCTTTCGTGGGCTACTTGGATGTCCCGACACTGCTGGCATCTTCAGGACTCTTCTGAGAACTTTGCTCGCGGAGGGTCTTTCGTCATCGGCTCAGGTTCGGGAAAGTCAGAGGGGTGTTAGATCTTGCTTAGGCCAAGAAGCCACTGCTCCATACGAAAGTCTACATGAGCCCTGGCACATGACGTGCTGAGATTGTACTTGTTTGATTGAGCCGAGCGGCCGAGAGCTTCTTCTCCGCTTGCTTGGCCACCTTGGCCGGGCCCGCAAAGGGGAGGGCGACGTCCTCCAGCAACAACTTCCCAGATTTCAGTCAACATGATCTCAGAAGCTCAGTCCGAGGAAGTTCGGAGGAGGAGGAGGAGGAAGTTGCCTCGGCCCGACTGACCCTCTGCGGCTCCTCGAGCACACTCTGGCGCAGGAGCTCGAACCTGGCCTCGGCCGAGTGAGGCATCTCAAGGAAACCCCGATACCAGAGTAGAAACACTGAAGTTCCCGAAGATCGCCCCAAAAGCGAGTTCCCCAACCTTCCTGAGTTCCCTGTTTCTGGCACGACTACTTGCCTAGTCTGAAAGATTCGAGGTTGGGCCTTGGGGGAAATCCGGGGCGTTCGGGCTGCGCTGGAGCGAACCCGGCCTCGTGCGCTGCCGACAACTCCACCGACAGGGCGGCAAGCTGCCGCTCCGCCTGACAAGAGGCCCTCAAGAAGAGGGCGAGAAAGGGTGAAAAAAAAGGCTCTCAGGCATGTTGCCTTACTTCGTTGAGGGGCAACGAACGCAGGGTGTTGCAGGGAATAGTTTGTGGCTTCAGGTTTGGTGAGGCGACAGGGCCTTCAAGGGACCTGTTTGCCGGATCTGTGAACACGTACCACACGTGGAATTGGAGCTCTGGCACCTCGGTGGCGGCTCTCTCCTTGTCCTTGAGCTCTTTTCGCAGCCTTGAACAGGCCTGCGGACAAAGCAGAAAATACGTGGAGTAGGTTCTGGGTTTTCTGAGGCGTTACTATACATCCAGAGTCTTTCGCCTCGCCAGGCTCGATCCCACGCGCACGCCGTGGTCGCAATCGCGCGCGCTCCCGCCAGCTCCCGCAATCCACCAACCAACCGGGCCTGCTCCTGGGTCCTCTCGAGCTCGCGCTTCTCCTGGAGGGCCTGAGTGCTGGCACCGTCTGTAGATGGGACCTAAGGGGTTTGGGGGGCTGTTTTTTGAGGGTGGAGGTTAAGGCCAAATATTCGACCTGATTTCCTGAGCGAGGAGCATCCACATCATTTGCAGATTGAGCTACACTGATGAGCCGACGCAAAAGGCATGAAACCATTGCCAAACATTGTCGCCCCTTCACATTGTCAACATGAAACCTGGGCATTACATCTTCATGGCCCCGGCCGCTGCTTGCTCCTCGACCCTTCGGTTCCTGTCCTTTTGAAGGCAAGGAAAGAGGGAGGAGTCATGAGGGGTCCGTCCATAAGCGGTCCGAGACTTTCAGGCTGGGCACTGCGCCAATGTTGGACCCCTTTTGGTCACAGACCAAGCTTCGGTGGAAAGCTGTTCGAAATTTCGTGTTTTTTTCCTGGTTTTGCTGAAAAGGATCCACTGCAGCAGTGTGAGCCTGTTGAAACATTGAAGCGATGTCTTCAGGCCTTAGAGCCTCTAGCCTTACATTGCCGGAACTCCAGGCCTACGGCTCGGAAGCAGCATCACCATGTGAAGTAGGGTTTCTATTACTGTTATTGGTGTGAGTGTATATAAGGTTCCTTGTTAATATGGTACAAGAAATATGTATATATATATATATATACCCTACTTCATATTGAAAACTCGACGGCTGGTCGGGTCGCTGACGTGAAAATTCCCACTTTCCCAAGGCCAAGGCCAAGTCCGAGCCAAACCTTACATCCTAAACCATGTTGAGAATAACACTAAAAATGCTAATACAGAAATAAAAACCCTAACAATTATGGAAACATAACCATGTCATGTCATCCTGTCCTCCTGGCGCCTTTCTATCTCCTCAGCCCGCTTCTGGAGGATCTGGACCTCCACCTTCAGGCGAACTTCTCTAAACCACTTTGGCTTCGGCATTCATCCCAAACTCAGCTCCTGTCTCCGGGTGCAAAGGGGTTTGTTTACAAGAGTTGAGACTCCTACACCGTCCACGCACCGTCCGCACAGCGAACTCAACGGATGCTGCCTCGAACTCTCGGGCCCGCTCCGGCACGCTCTGGGAGCGTCGGCCCTGAGACGTGAGGGCTTTCGGCTTTCCGGAGCAGGATCCAGGACTCACAGCCTTTGAGGGCCCGGGTGTGGTGCTTAGGCTTCGAATGTGGTACAAATTGTTCGCGTCATCTATTCTTGGGTTGAGGGTTGTTTGGGTTGTTTGGGGGTTTGAGGTTGGCCCATTCAACATCTCTTTTTCGCCGCCCAACATCCTTTTTCAGGGCTTCGGGATGCCGAGCCACAGAGTGTGTCACCCAACTCATCCAACATCTATCTTGCCCCTAACATCTGTTTTTACGGGTGCGGCGTTTTCCATGACCTTTGAGGGTTTAAGGCTTGCCGCCCAACATCCTCCTGCACCGTTTCGGGCTTGACATCCAACAAAACCTTTTAGGGTTTCTGAGCTCCCGTTCGGGAGCTGAAAAAGGATGACATGTTGGGGCGGTTTTTCCGGGAGGTGCAAACGATGACAGCTACAAGCATGTGTTCCAGAGTTCATGCTCGAGGGAAGCATCCAAGGCCGACGGAGTTCACGAGTTTAGGCAACTTTGGGATTGGAAGGATTGAACGTTGACAACATAAGAGCACCTCAACAGCAGAAGCCCTGCAACACAACCTCTTGGCAGGGGTTGAGGTCCCGTTTCTCGACGTACACTCAAAAAACTTGAACTAGAACCCTCACAGCTTATTCTACCGGAGCCCAAGGCCTCAAACAGCAGGCCCTCAAATCCAAGCCCTCACATCCTACCTACATCCTGGCAACAGACTGCTGAAACGCGACTGAAGGCTTATCCGGTCCTCCAGCGTCGACTGGATCATGGCTAACTCTGCCTCACCAAAGTCAGGAAGTCTCAGAGCTTCAAAGAGCTTCAACAGCTTCAAGGCCTTAGAGGGATCTTGAGGGCTCTGGCAAGTTTGCTCCAGCTGAAACGTCGACTAAGCGAAGGTCACACCAACACAAGCCCAGGCAGCCTTGAAGGAATCAAGCTGCTGCGACAGGGCACTTTCGCGGTACTGCGCCGCCTCAATGCAAGCTCTTGCACGCTTCTCCCAGCCACGTTCAGCTTACGCAAGTTACCATCGTCGTCAAAAGGCTTAACACCGCTCCAGGCACCCTGAAAGCAGGGGGGTCTTCGATGGTGGCGCTCGGCTTTGCGTAGAGTTCGGTGGCGAGTTGCGGTCGCCATGGTGCCAGTAGTCCACAAAGAGTCTGTCGGCTAGATGTCGAACTCCGAACCCCAAAACCAAAAGTCCGTTTAGCACAAAGCGGAACTCCGAAGCCCTTTTGCAACTTACATTCCAGGGCCAGGGCCATGCACCTACTACCCGGCACCGGAGACTTTCGTAAAGAGGCAGCCTCCCGGCTTAGGCGGGTGTCGCGCTCCAGCCGTCGCACCTCGGCCCCCGGAAGCCCTGAACTTCCTGAGCCCTGAACCCAGAAACCAAGCTGTAGCGTTTTGCGGAGGTGGTTTTGCACATGTGGTTTTGGGGGATCTGGCGGTTTCTGGGCTTTGGGACTTGGAGAAACAGAAAAGAGACGCTGTTGTCGAAGCAGGACGCCTGCCCATCCAAAGAAGGATCTCTGGCTTAACCTGACTATCAAAAAGCTGCTCGGCAGTCAGGAGAGTCAAGCTTTGGAAGAATCGCAAAACCTCGTAAACCCAGAATCTCCAAAAACTAGCAGCCCGGTGAGCACCTTTGAACCCGATGCCCCGAAGCCTAAACTCTGGAAGCCTTGTCATGCTGAGTTCTTGAAGCGGCCATGCCCTCAAATCAAAGGCACCCGTACCCAAACTCGGCAGAATCCACTCAATACACGTCTAAGGCTCCGAGGAGGCCTGAAAGACAGCCAGGGAAGCATGCTGAGATCCGGAGCATCGTCGACATTCAGCGCTGCCGAGAGAGCCGCAAAGCGATCTGACACCGCGGCACCTGCGAGATCTGGAAGTTTGGGGTTAGGGCCGGTTAGGGCGCAGCGATTCAAGGATAGTAGGGAGACCGTATAGTAGGGAGACCGTCGGGAGACGGGTGTGAGGCTTAGGCTCAGGCCTTAAGGTGCACTCAACGAGCTGACAAGCACACCGCAAGATTAAGCCAAGTGAGAGCTTATACTTGACGGCCCAACCCAGACGACATAAATTAAGCCACTTGAGTGCAGTACTTGGGCTGGGGTCGTACTCTTCGAGTCTCCTTCTGTTTAGGGTTCAGGTCGCTGGGGTGCAACAGCGGGCCGCCGAACATCGAAGGACTTCGAAGCGAGACGTCAACTCGAAGCACCATAACCTCCTGGGCCTTAAATTGCCATACAATTACGCTCAAAGGCTTCGATCGAAGCCGGCTTGAACCCTCTTGAACCCTCTTAAGCCCTGACAGAATAAAGCCGAAGAGCTCACACCCTCCTCCGCCGCGGCAAGGCGCTGGCGCAGCTGCTGCTGCTCCTGTCAACAACTAGCAGCTTCTTTTGGTCTCATAGAGGATGCCTAAGGTTCAGGATTCGGTCAGGGATTGTGCAGTTTATTGTGTGTATCGACCTGGCTCGGTTGTGCGCCCGGGCTTGTGTTTTGCCTCCGCAGCCATAGCAACACCACAGCAACCGGTGACAACAACAGGGCGCACTGACAACCACCGAAACGAAAGCCAAGCAGCACGTGAAGCTGTCATGATTCTCGTCACTCTTACTGTACCTGTCTGTGAGCCCTCTTGAGATTGCGAAATTGCGAGCCGGCTGCTACATTCGTGCATTTGGCATAGGTGGGGACCGCGAAGATCCTTCTGCACCCATAGCAAACCAGCAGTGCCCCCTCAAAATGACTCCACAAGAGTAGATGCATCATCAATATGTACTTTCTTGCATGACAAGCTACACCTGGAATCCTCTATATTGATCGTGAACTCTCAGTCCCTAAACAAGTGCAACAGCCATGCATTTGCCTTCAGATGGACAGATCTCTCTGGATCTCGCAAATTTGGAACTCTACCCAGTGCTTTCGGAGATGCCAAGTGTAAATCCACCCTAAATCTGAGCCCTTTGTATGAAACCATGCTACACATCCCCTCCGTCAACGGCGGCCCGGCCTCGGCCAAGGACTCGCTAGTGGGCAGTGCCGCCGCTGCAGCCGTCATCTCACTGAGCTCCTCGGGCACATAAGGCTTGTCTGTCCTTTCGAAAGTAGACAAGAGGCCCGATTGCCGTAACCGCATGGTCGGTTCCGGAGCTCTCACCTGGTCGCCCATTGACCTGACATGTTCCTTGGCCTTTCTTTTGGAAGGGACTTGGAGTGTTCCAGCGCTCCCAGACCGCTTCTTTCTCTTTCTCGTGGCCAACGGCATGTTCACGCAACGTGTTGGACTTGAAAATGGCTTGAGCTTGGCCATGTTCAACACGTGTGTTTCCTTGGGTTCTTTTCAGGGCTTAGGGTGCTGTTTTGAGGTTTCGGGTTTGCAGGGTTTCCCAGTAGCCAATCCCACTGTCGTCAGGTTTTTAACATTCTGGCAAGTACTTGTCTGCACCTGCACAGTCAAAACGACGTGCGAATCCAGTCGAAGCTAGAACACACCACCACAAAGTAAATCCAATGTTTCTCATGAACAACCTGTAGGCGAGGCCCTTGATCGGCTTCCCGCAACCGTCTCAATCGAGGGGTTTCAACACAAACAGAAACAAAAACAAAAACCAATTAGTGCCGCCGAAGACCCGAAACATAACGGACAAAAAACATTCAGGAGGCATATTAAGCAAGGCAAGGTTAAACATTCATCAACATGTTCAGCTTTCAAGCAGAAGGTTTCTGAGGAACTCTCCCTGAAGCTTGTAGGTCTGCGAGCTCTGAGGGTACAATGTTTCGACAAGCTTCGCATCACTCCAAATCCACGCCGCATGACCTTAGAACCCCTCCTGCTGGCGGGCTTGGAGCTCGTTCTCGAACTCGCTAAACGAGAGCCTGGGTCTGACTGAACCCTGGAATGTTTACCAAAGGGGTTTCTGGGCCGAGCTAGGCGTCTCCCACCGTACTTGGCCTTGGGCATTCAATTTTGAGGAAGCTCCTGGGCCGTGAACACTCTGCCCCGGCCACAATGATGGTCAAAACCCTTTTGGGTGCGACACTGGCTGTTGTGCGCTTTCGCCTCCAGACGTCGCGCGTCGTCCTCGAAATCAACACAAGCCGGCTCAAAGGCATGCATTGCACAGGGCCACAAGCGCTTTGTGATCCCCGTACCTCACCACTTTTCAATCGTTGCCCATTCAGCAAGCAAAGGCCCTCACATGAGTGCAGCCGCAGGGTGATCAGGGTGGGGGGAGGCAGCCCACTCGCAGCCAAGCCGATCCACGGCCCCACGGATGTGCCACCCATGCCACCCATACAAACACTCTCCACTCCGAGACCCGCGTGCCACCTTCTACAACTCTTGTCAGCTTGCGAAATTGAGCAGATATCGAACAGCACAGAACATCGTGCCTGCACGGCTGCCTTGGCTGTCTCCGCCTCCGTCACCCCGGTGCCCAGCTCAGCGAGCTGCGACTGCAGGGCCTCCGTGATTGTCGAAACGTGAGAGCTTCAGGAGCTTTAACTGCCGGAGTTTTGCGAGCTTGGGACGCAAGAGCCCCTGCCAGTTATTGCTATGTGGGGGCTGTCAGGCTGGCCTAAACACCAGACTACAAGAATCATGGCTTTCGCACCCTCGTTTCCGTGTCTGCAAGTATACAAATATGAGCTGTTGTGGTTCGGCCGCGCATGCGATTCTACTTGAGGGATGGCCGTGGGAACTTCAATGCTACAAGCACCTCACTGTCTCTCTCATGGTAGAGGCATGCTCCCTGCTGCAACCGAAACGTCCTTCCAGAGCGCTGACAAACTTTTTCTCAACTCCAGCGCAGCACTCCATGAAGCTGCTGAACCTCCATACTCCAGAAACGAACCTGGGAATCGACCAAACTTGTTGTTGCTTTTCCGCTCGCTAGGGGGTTCGTTCCCCGCGCGCGTTTGCGACCGAGGTTTCGGATCCAGCTGGGCATGTAATCGTTGGGCCACTGCTGTTTGTGGTCCCCATCACGCGAAACTGGCATCATCGCACCGTTTGCCCATGGGTACCACGCGACGCTGCTTAAACTGTCTGTCTCTTCCTTTCTCTCCGCGTTCTTCTGCTACTTCGTGCTTCTTGCTAATGGAGCTCAGGTCACTGCCTCCAGGCGTCCACGAGTGGCTTCAAGCGCGTTGAAGTCAAACCGCGTAGCGCCTGCTGAGCTTGCATTGGAGATGAAGCTTTCAGGTGGCCCGTTTCTGGACACTAAGAGCCATGACGTGAAAATGGGCCAAGCAAACCCTCCAGGCTAAACCTCGAAGGCCCAAAACCCTACAGAAAGGCCTCAAAGCCCTAAACCCGACGAACCCCATAGGCTCTACCTAGTAGTTCCCAAAGCTCCAAATGAGCACTAGTCACGAGAAGCCCAGCCCTAGAAGCCCTCAACCCTAGAAGCCCCAGACCGTTAACACTTCTAAAGGCGCAAAATTCCAAAGCTCTAAACCCTATAAACTCCAAGGCCCATAACCCTGAACCCGATACCTGGTGCAGTAGCCACCCCCCCCACCCCCCCCCCCCGCGCCCCCTCCTCCCGCCGCCAGCCCCCCGCGGGTGCAAATACCCCACCCAGCAAGAGGAAGCTACACTCCGGGTGAGTGATTGGATGAACATTGGCAAGACAGCCAACTTCTCAGACCACAGCTCTCCCCTCCCATCCTTCATTGGTTGGAGAATAGGCTCGGCCAAACTCGTGTTACGAATCAATAAGGGACCCGAAATCAAAGGGTATCACAAATACACAAATATTCTGTATGTAGTCGGGATACGGTGGGAACATAGGATGCGGGATGCTGGATGCGGAGGCGAGTCGAACGGTGGGGCATTGAAGCTCAGAGCTAAATAGAGTTCACATGCCCCTATACATCTGCTGGCCTGCTTGCGCCCCCTCGGCCTTCACCTATCACAGAAGCTTAGGGAAGTTGCAGGCCTTGGGATCTGAACCTGTGGGTTGGGGAGTTGGGTTGAGGGTCTGGGCTGTGTGCCTGGAGTTGTGCGCACTGTGAGAACAAGAGAAAGAGTATCAAAAAGACTGGAGCAACAGGAAAAACGTCATAAAAAGCAAGCCCCGTCTTGATCCATCAGAAAAGCTCTGGCACCTCTGACCCTGAAGCCTTTCAACCTTCAACCCTTAGTGAACCTTTTTCGAATCTACAACCCCGATCACACATGCCGAGCTCAACGACGAAATCCCAAGCCCCTCACCTCTTCGTCTTAAACCCACCCGAAACAACCGCGCAAAACACCGAAACTCAGGCCATCACCGCCAGGTTCCCATCTCGGGAGATGACCTCCCCGCTTAAGGTGACCACCCTGGCGATTCGCAGGCCATTGGGCTGAGAGAGCGGATCAACTTTCGGATCTTATACTGTGTTGGGCGCCCCACGCAGATCGAACCTGGGCCCTAGGGAACCCTGCTGCCTATAACATATCGGACCATCCAATTGGGGTGCCCGTGCCCCTGGCAGGCGGCGGCCCACGTTTCGAAGTATCAGGGGTTCCTTTGGCCCAGAAGTGAGAGCATCACGGGCATCAGCAGGTCGGGCATGGGGAACAGCCGGGAACACTCTGAAGGTGCAAATACAAGCACCAACTATGGCACCGTGTTTCTTTTCGCGAGTTTCGTGCGAAAAGGCATGTCCCAAGGCTGCGACATATCGCGCATGGATTGAGGATTCGGGTTGTCACGTCGTAGTAATCAGAATGAACGAAGTGCAACCCACCTGCACCTGAGGCCGAGCTCTTTCAGGACACCGAAGACCTGGCAGCTGCAGAAGTACCACAGAAGTGAGGGGCTTTTGGCCTACCGCTTCCAAATGGGATGCGAATTGGACCGTCCGCGCATCCCAGCCCAGCGGTTGGGAAAGTTGTAAGTTCGACTAGATATGTGGCACCTTCACTCGACCAGGTTGTTGCAAATGCACAAGTGTGTAGTAAGTAAATACTAGTAGGAATAAAAAAAAGTAAGTAAGACAGCAAGTAGGTAAGCCAGCAAGTCAGTCAGCACGTAAGTAAAGTAGGGGTGTGTGTGTGTGTGTGTGTGTGTGTGTGTGTGTGTGTGTGTGTGTGTGTGTGTGTGTGTGTGTGTGTGTGTGTGTGTGTGTGTGTGTGTGTGTGTGTGTGTGTGTGTGTGTGTGTGTGTGTGTGTGTGTGTGTGTGTGTGTGTGTGTGTGTGTGTGTGTGTGTGTGTGTGTGTGTGTGTGTGTGTGTGTGTGTGTGTGTGTGTGTGTGTGTGTGTGTGTGTGTGTGTTTTTGTGTGTGTGTGTGTGTGTGTGTGTGTGTGTTGTGTGTGTGTGTGTGTGTGTGTGTGTGTGTGTGTGTGTGTGTGTGTGTGTGTGTGTGTGTGTGTGTGTCTGTGTGT
>CAJNDS010002256.1:52070-72070 GCA_905221605.1 Symbiodinium natans
CGTCATCCAAAGAATCTGCGATCACGACATCCTGCACAAGACGGCAAAGTGGCACAGGGCTTGGCTGGCCTGTCACATCGAATCACAGCTTCTTTACCATCCCTGGCTCCTTCCTCTCCATGGAATGGGTTGGCTTACACTGGCTAGGTATCTCTGCAACCCAACCATGCTACGTTGCGAGGTCCGCCCCCGGACTTTGGGCTCCAACATGCCACGAATTGAAAAGGAGACCCGCTCTTCTGCGACCCGTCCACATCCCTCCACATCCCTCCACATCCCTCCAACCCAAGCGGCACCGAGAGGAGGCAGTGGAAGGCGCGGCTCAGCGAGGACTCAAAGGAAATGCAGTTCAGGGCCTCGGCCAAGGTGTCGTGAAGGGCTACTCAACGCTGGCTTGTGTAGGGCTTGGGCCGGGTTGTTCGTCCATGCTTGTCCACCCCGCTTGAAAGTCGTCCCTTTTGCTAGCTAAAAACATGCAGGACAGGTTCTCGACCCCGAGTCTGCGACAGAAACTCAAGAGCCTGACTTTGACGAGCTCTTGAGCAATTGCTGAAGACACACCCCAAAGCGATTCTATCAGAATGCCATGTATGACCCGTTCAGCATTTAGGCATCCATCCTTGTGGCCTGCATTGGCCTGCAACCTCCCCATCAAACACGCCAACCTCAAGATGCCAAAAGCTGGCCCCGGCCGGTCGGAGCTTCAGTCTGCCCTGCAACGCCTGGCAGCGCGGGAACTCCGTGGATCGGCCGTTTCTCCCCTTGGCTATGCCTTTCGAGATGTCCACATCTTCTCCCGGACGCCTTGCCAAGATATTTCACAGGCCCACGCCAGCGCCTCATGGAGCCGTCGCTCCATGGCTATGCTCCGCAGGTTGTCCAAAGGCAGGAAGGTCAGCGGTGCCATCATGCGATCCTGGCCATCCACAGTTGCACGAGATCATGATTACACAAACTATAGCTAAGCCCAGCAGGTACAAAGACAATAGCAGTACAGAGATCGCTGCTCTGGCCTCCTCCGCCTCCTCAAGCCTCCTACGCCTCCTATGCCTCTGCCGCCAGACTCCAGGAACTGTCGCTCCTAAATCCTCGCGACTTGATTCCCCAGAAAGGTCGAGGAGTGTAGCGGACGCAACGTGCAAATTTGGGCCTCCTGAACTCGACATGACCAACAGAACACGCAGTACGGGGCTTGTCCCTTGGGCCTTGAGGTGTTGCACGCAAGAGCGTGCCCCATCTATCGACTGGGTGATGACGGCGTCCAGGTGACCGTTGAGCCTAGGACTTTGGGCTGCCCTCGGGGGGAGGCTCGCTGGTTTAGGATCCGTGGGCCGTGTGGCTTTGGAGATTTGTGTTGAAGGGGTGCAGGAGTGTAGCAGCATGGCTCTGCGGTGGCCCTAAATACCTGAGCGGTGCAACAACATGACGGTCGGAAATACATGCTCTGGGCACCGGGCGCTACATTGACCGCCACACGGAAGCGCTTCTGCACCGGATTGCACAAGTTCACCACCTAAGCATTGGGGCCATGGGTTCTTGGATTGGCAGCCAGGTCGGAGGGCTTAATGACATTTCAACCTTCGCGCCTGCTTGGGTTGACCTATGTCATTGGGGTTTTTTGCCGTGAGTATCTTGACGCATAACCTCTGTCCCTAGGAGCTAATCTCTTGATTTACGAAGGCAACGGCTAGGAGAGGAGAATGAGAGCGAAAAAAAAGTCCCTTTTAATGAGTCCTTTATGGTGAGTCCTTTATGGGGCTTTTTCCCCGCGTTCGTACGCGCACTTCATTCTCTAGTACGTTGTCCTTCTTATCTTGTTTCATTGCGGAAGTTGCAGACATCAAGAAATTTGAGGGTTTGAAGGGGGCGTTGCGGGATATACAGTTCCGGTGAATAAGGACCACAGGTATGCGTCCCGGTCGCGCAACCTTAAAAGCTTATCGCCAAAAAATCCAAAGGTCAAAATCCAATAGTGCCATACCAATAGATAACAGACTAGAAAGACAAATAACCATAAGGTTTCAAGAAAACGCCAATAAAGAAATGTAGATTCATGGAAACGTGTGCAAAAAGGGTCTCATAAACTACAAAATATTCTAGCCCTTTTCCACTATGAACTCACTTCTTCTCATTCAAGGGCGAGTTTACAAGTGAGCCACTTATATCATTTCTTTCGGATATACGCCGTCATCGTGTGGTCGCTTGTTGGCTCACTAGTAGTATTATTGTTCACTCCAAACACCCTGTGAAAATGATTCAATTGGGGCACTCATTCACGTCTTCATTCGTGCGTGTCTTCTGTGCGCTAACAAATGCCAAAAAAAACAAACGCACGAAAACGCTATAATGATAACAAAATTCATGATGATGATAATAATAAAAATCATCATCATACTTATAATAATAGCAAAATAGATTAGCAATAATAATTACAACAGTACTCACAACGACAATAACAACAGTAACAATATCAATAACAATAACAATAACACTAACACTAACAATAACAATAACAATAACAATACCAATTGCAATAGTAATAACAATAACAATAACAGTAACAATAACAATAATAACAATAAGCCTTGAATAAAGTTCACGCCATCATCTTGGGCCCGCGGCCCGGCCGAAGACCCCAGGCACCGCGTGCGACAGCTCCGTGCACACGCGCGTCAACCTGTTCAAACGGCTCTGCAGTGAGATTTGGAAATTCGGGCTTCAGAGTCCACTTGGGCAGGCGGACGTCAAGTTGGAAGGGCTAACACCTCATGCTGCGCCATGCTGCACCTCTGGCCTCTAAGGTTCCACAGGAGGTTGGAGGTTGGAGGGAGGTTGGAGGTTGGAGGTTGGAGGTTGGAGGTTGGAGGTTGGAGGTTGGAGGTTGGAGGTTGGAGGTTGGAGGTTGGAGGTTGGAGGTTGGAGGTTGGAGGTTGGAGGTTGGAGGTTGGAGGTTGGAGGTTGGAGGTTGGAGAAAAACTCCTCGCGAGCATCAAGTTTGCAGTCACCTGTCCCACGCAAAGACCAAGCCATGGGTTTCGAAGCTGCGCACCTCCTCTCCATCTCGATCTGGCGCTCCGTTGCAGTGATGTCTTGAATCTCCTGAAGAGGGCTTTTTCGGGTTTTGAGGCTTTGGCTTGATGAGGACAGGAAGACGTCCTCCGGAGGTCAACGCTTTTCACGCGAGAGTGTGGGGTGTGAAAGGGTTTGGGGTGTGTGGGTGTGTGAGTTTAACATCCTCCAAGATCTGCTGCCGCTCTTCATCCAGCTGGCGCCTGCTCTCACCTGCTCATGACGCCGAACTGATTAGCTGCTTAGCTCGAGACTCGAGGAGCCTGGAGGCAGGATTGGCCATGACGACACTTTAGACCCCTGAGGCTTGAGGTCCCCTAAAAGCCTACATCCCAAGCCCAGAGGTTCAAAAGCCCCAGTTCCTGACAGCCTTTTGCACTGCACAGTTCATGACAAGATGTGACGTACATTGTACAATTCAGAAAGTCAGAGGCCGCCACGGAGAGCCTGGCATTTTCTGGCGAGCTCCTCGGATAGGAGGCTTCGGGGGAGCATTGGAAGCCCTGAACCCTGAGGACCACGACAACCCTGCCTGCACTTCTCCCTTCTTCTGAGCCGCTTCGGCGGCCACATTTTCGTGCCTCGGTCCAGTGCTTTGTCAACCGAATGGCCGCCGATGCATCGGCACAAAACTTCCAATCAACACCCCCAGTTGGCACCACTCTCACCTGCACAGTACGATGAATACCATGAAAGCCTTACCAAGCGTCTGTCCTACATTGAACATCCACACAAGGGTGCCCGGGCGCGGCCCGCGCGGACTGAGCGGTGGCCGTCAGATCCTCCACCTCTGGGATTGCGAGGGTCTTGAAGGGTTTAAGGTGGGTTGGATGGCTTGGGTGTCGGAAACTGGTGGGCTGTCGGTGATGTCACGACACGTAAGTCTGAATGTAAGTGTAGCTATCGAGGTGTTGCTCCTCTGCTCTGACTTCGCATAGCTAAGCCTGGTCTACAAAAGCATCTCCAAGCTTGCTGGCCCCGACAATCAGAAATTGTGATCCGGAGGCCTTCTGCTGCAAGTGCTCGGCGCGCATGGCGGCCTGAAACACGCAGAACTGGCACATGACATCTCACATGACTGAGGTTGAGCTCTGCACAGGCCCTGGATGATTACTCTCATGGAGAAACAAGCCACTTCGACCCTCGCCAGCCGCTGCTGTGGCTGATTCTGATATTTGCCGTGGACAGCTTCTGGAGCAGTCGTCAACGTCATCGTCACCATCCCTGATCCCCATCATCATCATCATCATCATCATCATCATCATCATCATCGTCGACGTCATCGTCATCATCATCATCATCAACATCATCATCATCATCATCAACATCATCATCATCACCACCATCATCATCATCATGTCGTCATCATCATCATCATCATCATGTCGTCATCGTCAACATCCATCATTTGTGTTCCACATCGCCGTCATCGTCCTTGTCATCGTCATCGTCGTCATCATCAAGGGCATCATAACTCATGTATGTACTTACGTGATGAAGGATGGCGCGAGACCGACCCCGCCTGACTGTTGACACTTTCCACACGACGTACGCGCCGACATCTCTGCCACTCTTGAGATTCAAGTGTCCAATCGAAGTCAGTTTCGAGGATGGCGCCACACCAAATCTACCAAGAGGGCTGTCCAGCTGTTGCCAGATACGAGGCGCGCAAATGACCACAGTTTTTACAGCGGCGACGAATGACATGGCCGTCCCACAGAAGGTTGCCATTGTTGAGCCCAACGTAGCTTGCAACAAAAATGTTGAAAACATTTATTGCTTTGCCAACTATGCCACGCCATTCTCGCCTTCGGTGCTAAACTTATTTCGTGTAAGATGAACCACAGAAAACCCCAAAAGCATCAATCATCAGCAACACAGCCTGCAGCTAAAATCCCTTCGCAGCATTTTTGGTAAGTAAACCTGTCCCGAATGGAAAAGCGATGGTGCCTGAAAGTGAGGAGGCTCCCAAACCTAGATGCCACGCAGCTACTTCGGGTTGGGGGGGTTTTTGGGCTGCTTCGGGCCTCCCGCCGGCTGCGCTCGGCCGTGGCCCGGCGCTTGGCCAAGGCACGAAGCTCGTGCTCCAGCTCCCGCGCCTTTGAAATTGGGGCCGGAGGCGGGGCTTCTTTGAGTTGACCTGGCTTCCACAGCGTCTAGCAGAAGGACTGACTCAAGATCGTCACACAGCCCAATCTCTCCGGCCTCCTGGCTGCTGGCGGAAGTGAGGCGCTCGGTGTCCTCCTGGACAAGAGGCAGAGCATCTGCTTAGGGCTCCAGGCCTTGAGAGAGCTTGCAGGCGTAGATAGGGCTAGTCTTACATCGCGGGACAAAAACACCCTGTCAAATTGCTCTTTCTCTTGACAAGGAATATTTTTCTTGTGGTTGGCGCTACTAGTACAAGTATGATTCGGGGGCTGCTTTCCTGGCCAAATGCCTAGATCCTCAACTGCCTGGGCCTAGGGCCTAACTCCTCACGTGGCCATATGGCATCTGGCTCTTCAGAAGCAGATCGGATACCAAGCAGTACATGCACATGCAAAAGCAAGGCTTCAGTCTAGCGACTTTTTCCAAGTTCGCATCCACATGCGCCCGGGTGGCATAGGCATATACTCCACAACGTGAAGCGCTCAAGGTTTTGACGCCACAGGCGCCTGCGCCTGCCGAAACTGCTCCCACTGCTCCGGGCTGAGGGGCATGGCTTTCCTCTGGAGCGGTTCCGTAGCTTCGGTCTGAGGCAAGATCGGGTCGGGCTTTAGAAAGCTTAGGACTCTGCGAGGTTTCGGGAAACATTTCTCGGTGGGGCTGGGCAGTGAGCTCGGCAATCTTCGTGTCACGTAGCCAAAAGGTCAGGTCTTGTAGGTCTTGAAGGTCTGCGTCAACCAAAACTCGAAGAGGCTTGAAGATGTACTCACCCACACCCGAAACAGCTCCCTTAACCTTTCACTCAAATCCGGGAAGTCTGAGCTGCAGCTTCGAGCCTAGACTACCCGCGAGGCGCCTTGCTTCCTGGCGTACGTTCTCCAGCTCCGCCTGATCATACATAACTTCTTGGGACGGCCCGAGGCCCTGAATCCAGCGCACTGCTACAAGTAGAATCCAGAGTAGCAGGTGTCAACTGTAGCCCACCTGTTGTCCGAGAAGCCCTGGGTCGAGCTGTCGCTTCGTTTTTCGGTAGATGGGACGAAGCAGTGGAAGGATTGCAAGAGCGGGCATACGAGTCGAAGGCTCAGAACAAGCGTAGGGGCATGGAAGAGATTTCTTCGTCGCACGCTATCCACAAAACAAACCTCCCCAACCAACCACCCACGCTACCCGTCTCCCACCAAAACTCAAAACTTGCATAACACCTCTATTTCCGTAATATTCGAACAGCAAAACCTCTACTTAGGTCAAGACCTGAGATTTCTCCTCATCTTAACGGGAACTTTGTAGAGATGCTCTTCAAAGATCTTCATCTTGTCATATACAGCAAACAAGGTTTCTCTTGGATACTTTCGAAAAGTTGTTCGACTAAACTTGCGTGGAGGGGAAGGTTTGGGTTCTTCTTTGAAGGGGAGGCGGGGCGAACCAGGGCCCAAAGTTGAAAGATGTCGATACTCCAAACCTGGAACTCTCCCTCTATTTAGCCCAAAGCCGCTTTCTGCCTCGAGCGATGCGAGCTTCTCGTGCAGGGAAGATGCCTGGAAGTATCCCAGCCCTTCAAACCGCAGTGTCCAGCAAACAAGAGCCAACTCAATGAGCTCGGAGATCTTCCCGCGCACCAACTTTACAAGGACCGACACTTTCGAGAAGATGCAAACTTCGCAACACTCCCGAAACAGGTTCCACGTCCCAGGCCCTGGGCCCGCGCCTGACCCTCCAAACGCACACGCCGCTGGTCGTCCAGCTCTGCTTGCGTTGACAGCTCCTCAAAGGTCTCTCTTTTTGGATGCACTTATTCTTCAGGATCGAACGCGGCTAAAGACTCCCCTGAAGCTGAGTAAGCTTGAAACCAATGAACCACCCCCACTTTGCAGCCTCAAGCCTATTGCGGCTGCTGCCGCACTTGTATGTCGTGCCGTCGGCATTCCCGCACCCCAGAACTATTCAACTTACAGTTGCAAAGCCCCAAGTGACCCAAATCCTGGGCCCCCCCCCCGCAGTTCTCTCAGAAGACACCTCACTTGGGAGACGAAACCTCCCGATTACTCAAAACCCACAAGCCAGCATCGACCTCGTACCACCGCTTGGCAGACTGAAGCTCTGCTCGCACCTGCACGGGAAAAATTGAGGTGTTCAAGGGCCAAGGCAGTCAGAGGGAGGGAGCAGGATCTCCGCCAACCCATCCCAGCACTCCCCCTCCTTCATGGGAGCTGCCAAATTCGTTTAGGGGTTGCAAGCCTGGACTCCCTGTTTAGGACCTCTCAGGACCTCTAGTATGCGGATGGGAAAACCCTCTCTTCGATTTCCTTTGATTTCTGGCCTACCCAAGCTTGACTTCACAAAAGGCCTACGAGCACAGGCAAGTGCACTGTCAGTGCAAGCCTTTGCTGCTACAAGGCGCACAAGAAACAAGGCCTCAGGCGTCCGCCAGCAAGCATACATGTCCCAGTTCACTTACGCTGAGGGCTTAAGGTTTCGTATTCACCCTCCGGCGTCTTGTCCCTCAACCCACGGTTGGCTTCCGAATCTGCAGCTCAACCATGTGGACTGAAAACTGCGAGGTGCACCACATGGACCGCCTGTGTGGACGCCCTGTGGCTTCGGCCAGTTCGGCTGCCGAGCCGGCGCGCGCAAGCGTTTACAATTCGCCCTGCTGGAAATTCCTGATCTGGATCGCACTTAACTTTACCCTCGAGCCTTCGTGAACGAATGCATAGTTAATGCCGCAAGTCCTCTTCGGTGCTCAGGAGCGAGGCCGAGGAGAAGCCGAGGTGACGCTAAACTAAAACCACTTGACCTTACCATTCCAAGTCTTAAATGATGAGCCAAATGATGCCAGTGAAGGTGAATACAAAAACAGAATGAACGTAATCAATCTGGTGAAAAAAAAAACGAGCGCCATGAACTTTTGTCAACAAAAACTAATGAATGGAATGAATAGAACGAACTTAACGAAATCAATATAAAGAATTCAAGTAACATAACAAACATAAGGAATCTCATGAATTGTGCAGAAGCAGCACCTCACTTAGACTTACTGTTGAGGGTCGTTGGCCACACGGCCAGGCCGCGGTTGAACGCTGGTGAATAGGAGAAGATCGAGGAGTCCAGCAATGGGACTCAGCAATGGGACTCACCATTCTGGTCCAGGTAGGTCTTCCCCTGATCGGGCACCCATGGTCGGCCAAGAGGCACAGCAACGTATATAAAAAATGGTAGAAGGAGTAATGAACAGTAATGAACAGAACGAATATAATGAACATGAACATAATTAACGTAAAGAATGTAATGAATGTCATGAATGTAATTAATGTATTGACTGCAACGAACAATGAATGCAATGAATGTCATGAATGCAATGAATGTAATGAATGCAATGGTTGGGCCGGCCTGGCTGTCGAGTCGGGGCGCACAAGCGATTACAACTACTTCAGAAGTCGCTTGAGATGCTTATCAAATCTGAGGCAACGCCTTGCAACAAAATCAGAGATTCGAATTCGGCATGACATGGCTTGCTCTACGCCTCCGTATGCTTATCAGTGGATGCACAGCAAAGGCCAAGATCCAAGAGTCCACTCCAACAGTCTTCAAGACCACTCCAAGAACTCTCCGGGGGCCCGCAAGCGACGACGGTTGGCACTTCACGATTGCCCCCCTTGAGCGGATGTGTGGAGGCCTTCTAGACAGCGTGACGGGAAGGAAAGCACGTCGTTGCCACGGGTTCGTGACAAAGTAGTGATTCAAGCCCAGAGAGGCAGAGGTGGATTTGGACCGTCGGACGACGCCAAAACCTTGGATTCTACTATGAACACAGCGCCATGAAATCCCGAGGGCACACCGATTTTGACCCCAAAAAAGCGCCGTGCCCAAGCCTAGGCGAAAAACGTGCAACCGGGCCAACGAGCAGTTTAGCAACATCAACCAGGCCACCTTGCTCCCAACATGAGAACCCCAGTGTGTCGCAAAGCATTTTGAAGAAAAGGGAACCAAAAGATACCCATGACCGCAGAAGAAAACCGCACATGAAGAATAACGACAGACGTTGACAGGCAAAGAGGCAAACCTTCAAACCCCAAACCCTCGTAGCTTTGGGAAGCGGGCGTCGAATGAGATCAAACCTCAGAGGATGTTGCAGCAACGGCCCGGCAGGCCAAAGAAAAGCAATTTCCCCTGAACACGTATGCCCTAAACCATCCCTCAAAGCCCTAGAACCTCAAGGGAATGAACCCTGAACCCCTAAAAACCTACCTTGAACACTTCAAACCCTCAACCGCCCAAGAAAGGATTTATGGCTCACATACTTAACTCAAAGGAATTAGGTAGTATAAGGTATGTGACCCCAATGTTGAACATCCCAAAAAGGGAAGAGCAGTCCAAGCTTGGGAGGCCTGAGTCTGTTCCGGCCCCAGCTGGTCCAGATCTCGTCGCGCAGTGGTTGCGAGCCTCTCCTTTGGAGAGAGATTTGGAAGGGAAGGTTTCGATGAGTTTGGACGAGTTTCTTTCGCCGTCTCAAGGACTTTCAAGTATGTGCTCAAGTAGATGTTTGCACATTTAGCTATTTGGGATGGATCAGGGTTCCAAAGAAAAAGACTGCCTCCAAGCCCCCATTCTCGACTCGAGCCCAACAAACAAGCAGGAGTGGGTGCCCTCTTTTTAAAATTTTTTATGGCCAGTACAAAGGGTATATGTAAATATATATAGAAATACGCTAGCTCCCGTGCAATTGATCAACCGTCGTGTTTTCGTTCATTTTGCACTGTCAATCTTCGCGGTGAACCATCCCCTAGTGATGTATATGTGCGTCCGTCACTACAAGATTCCGGATGTTGCCCTTGCACATCGTAACACAACACTTTTGTGATTCAGCTCGGGGCCATTGACTAAGCAGATTCTTATAGGTTGAAGCCGAAGATGGTGGATCAACGTAGCAAGAAAAAACACAAATACATACATACATACATACATACATACATACATACATACATACATACATACATACATACATACATACATACATACATACATACATACATACATACATACATACATACATACATACATACATACATACATACATACATACACACATACCTTCCCATTAGCTGCAATTCACCCTGCGGGCCCCCAAACCAGCAGTTTACACGACAAGAGGACTGCGGTGCACAGGGAAAGAAATTCCAGGAATTCCGCCACTTATGGTGGGTGTCGGCTTCGGGTTCAGGATCTAGGGAATATCGGGGTCGTGTGGGCAGCCAGAAATGAAAGGAACGCTCGGTCGCCCGACCCCCTCACTCTTGCTGTAGCCCCTGAACGCCCAAAGAAGTCGAAAACCTTAGAAGTGCACTGAGAACGGGTCGGTATCCATGGTGGCCTGTGAAGCCTGGCGAGTTGCAAAGCCCACGTGAGCGCTAAGCTGTGACCAATGAGGTCTTTCGGCCCTCCAGACATCCAGGCCTTCACCAGTTCCGACTGCAAGAGTTCAAAGGCGCAGATCGACAAGCGGGCTTAGGCGCTCTCAGTGGAGAGACGATCCCTATTCTTTCATCAGCTCAGAGGGCCTATGTATGGAACATCCAAACACACTTGGCCGCCAAAACCGGCGCCGTCAGCGCAGCCGCGCGCCTCGAGGTGCTCTTGCTCTGCGTCGCCGAGTTTCTGCTGCGTGGCCTCCCGCTCTACCTCAGAAGGGCTTCACATGGCTTCACCATAGAAGTGATTCAGCATGGCCTTCACGGCGTGTCGGTCCCTGTTGCTCAAGCACGTCAAGGGCCATTCGGCGGCAAACTTCGAGTGTCAGACGGGGAAGTGAGGATCAAGGCTTCTGGGGCTTCACGACACTTTGGTACTTTGGGGTTTGGGGCTATTGTGGCTTCTTGCCGGGCTTTTGGATGCTTTTGGGGCTTTTGGGATGGTCTTGGGATGGTCTTGGGATGGTCTTGGGATGGTCTTGGTTCCCCACCGCAGCAGCCTCGGCATCCCTCCTTGCCTCCGCGATCCCGGCGGAGAGCTCCTCCGAGAGGCTTTGGGGGGACATTTTCAAGGGGAGGCCTGTTGGGCTGGAGACCTCTTAGAAGGACCTGTTCATGACCTCTCTTCGTGTTCGTAATATTTCAGAAGGAGATTGAACCAGGCGTGCTTCAGGTCGGGATACGGCTCGACGATTCCGAGCTTAAGCATCGGCAGGTCGTGTGCGAGAACCTAAACAGCTACAGGTAGCAACCTCACACATCCCGCACTCCGATCCCTGAGTTCTCGACCTGGATCCCCGAATTGACACGCCCTTAGTTCTAAGCCCCATCGCTGATCATGCATACTAGACGCTGAACAGCCCGTGGTTGAAACTTGACGGACGCCACGATGACAGAAACGAACCCCCGGATCCGAATGTGGCAACTGTCTCCACGATCGTGCCCGGCATGCAACATCTTCGAACACTCTGGCCTTGCCTTGTCACTCGTGCCGTATCGATCATGACTGCCCCGGGCATGTTCTACTGCCAACAATCGCGAGAGTTTCACGAATAGTCGCAGCCAGTTCGCAGACACGAAACGACGCATAGGAAACGACCGGCAGCCAACTTTCACCTTCAAAACCCCCAGGAACTCTCCACAATCGGAAGCAAAGCGATGCCACCTACTGACCGTGGATCCGATATCACCGATGCACCGAACCCTCAACCTCCAATTCTTGGGACGGCCTTGCCTCCGCAACGGACTCAGCGGAAAAAAGGCGGAAGAGGAGGAATTCCGCCTGATGCGAACCGACAGGCTTTGAATGTGGATGGAGTTCACGGTTTTGTAGGGGGGCCTTGCTCTTGGTCATTTGCTGATGTAAGCGATGTCTTTGTAGTTGAATTTGACGTGTGGATGTTGCAGTTACTCAAATCGATTTTGCAACGCGTTGGCTGCGGGTACTGCTTCCTGCTTGTTGCTGCTGCCACCCCATTCTTTGGACCTGTGGGAGATGTCTTGCAATCAAGTTTGCTGCGAAGCACAGCTCCCCAGCGTAGCCCTTTTTGATGATGCTCCGGACACGACGGCGGAAAAATCTAAGTTGACCGCAGGCTTCCTGGGCAAACCAGGTCGCCTTTTTGCATTGGGCCTGGGCCTGGCCCCAGCCGCATGCGCAGTCTGAAAGTCTATGACTATGAATTCCAGAAATTCAGCACATGTGCGCAGCAGCCATTAAGGTTTGGGCCCAGGCAATCTGAAAGAGCTGACTGACAAGAATCAACGAGAATCAGGAGCTTATCTGTGCTGCCAGGGCTACAGCCGCCTCGATGATGCCGTATGAGCCAACCCACACTGCACCCACGTTTCACTCAGCGGGCCTTTAGGCCAATCATTTTTGACAACCACACTCAGACATATTCTCATTTTTTCGTCGTTCAATGGCATCCAAATAGGGTATCGAGAAGTTCTGCTTCCCGGAAATTTTCCAATTCGCAGCACGTCCATTTTCCAACTGAACTGTTAGGCGGCGATCTCGCCAAGCATCGTTGGTGAGAGCCTTGGCAGGCCCAGCTTGTGCACCGGACGCTGTCCCGAGCCCGCCCCACCCCCCCGCGGTTTCGCGAACGTTGGTAAGAACAATAAAGGGACTACCTGTCTGTATGAGAGACTGCAAGCTTATTCGTAATTTTTCGCTTACTATATTCAGTTGTCTTGCGAACATGTGCGTCTTCGCTTACTGTATGCGCCTTTGCCAATGAATGGCTGTGGCTCAGTACGGGATGCTGCTAAACACAGCAAGGTGTCCGGAAACCTTTAACTTGAATTGCAATAAAGCCTGTCACAAACCAACTGGCCCACTGACCTTTGGGCGCCTAAGCCCTTGCTCAATGTTTACACTTGAAGCCTTGAGGCCTAGGGCTTCGGGGCTTCAGGGGAGCTTCGAAGCAATGCAAATCCAAGCTCGACGGACGGGAGCCTGCAGGGCACGGCGGTCGGATTCCATCTCCTGGTACCTCCGCGGAATTAAGTCGAAACTGGCATCGACAGGAAAAGATTGTTGAGATACTTGTATCAATCTCCCGCTGAGCCTGTATTCGAGACACTGTGCGCCCTTGAGCGTCCCACGTTTTCAGCCCTGACCTCAGCTCGAACGACTCGAACTCAGGTACCTCTCGGCTTCCTCCTTCTGCTGGGACATCCTCTTCTTCTCGTGCTGGGCATCCCGCTTCCTGCCAAGACTTAGCTCGAGGAGGTTCGGAGATCGATGAGTTCGGAGCTCTTTGAAATCAAACTCTTCAGCGGCAACGCCCGACATTCTGGCCAAAGGACTTCCACGGCACAGAAAAGGCTCAGACGCAGAGGGGAGGTTTCGACGATGCTCCAGATACGGGCGCTGGTAAGTTTCGCCGAAGATCGAGGTAACACCTAGACTCGAGGCCATTCGGGGTAGAGGTCCCTCCCCAGCTGCTTACGGATGTTTTGTGTTTAAGCTTAGGTTGCTTGGGAGAAGAACTTAAGCCGTCGAAGCTCTGACATGCCCACAAAAATGATGCGCCTGGTGTAGAGGTCACGGGCTTTGTCTTCCCGAGCGGCCTCATGGGTCCAGGCTCGGGGCTTTGAAAGGCTCGAAGGGCTTTAGTCTCGGGCTCTTACACGAAAATGTTGGTTTGGTGGCTGTGAGAGCTTGAGATGCAAGATGAGAGTCCGGTACTGCAAGGACACACGTCAGCATGCGATAATCCGATCCTTCTCCGATGCCAGCTTCTCGTACTCCTCGTTCAGAGTCACGGAACCTGACACCTGACAGAGTTCAACATGCCCCACACGCAGCCGTAAACCATAAAACTATGAAACCCTGAAAAGTGTTGAAAAGAAACCTGAAACCTACAGGACCTCTTCTACACTGCTATCACAGCCCAAGAGCCAAACATAGCAATGGCAACAGAGCGGAGTCGATCTAGCAGAAGCCGAACATGCCCGCAGCGCAAACAAAACAACCCTGATGTTTAGGACTATGGTCTGCACAGCTGACTTCCTTTCGACCACTTGAAGCTCAAGTCAGCTGCAGCATACTTCGTCACATGGTTAGGTACTGCATGATGCACGCTGCCAGCCGCAAAGTCACATGCAGTCATCACTGGATCACAGGAGAGCTAATAGCGGCTAACTGCTCAGGGTGAGTTCGAAGCGCGCTTCAGGTCAACGTTGAGTGCTTGCACGAAACAAGTACAGCAGCGCGACCCAAACGCCGCCCGCTCAAGCTCAAGCTGCTGGGAAGCTCTTCTGAAGCGCTTGAACATCCTTAGAATCCACAGGAGTAAAATACCCGCTCCTGTTCGAAGAAGGCCGTCAGCTCCTTGCCCTGGCGATGCGCTGCAGCCTCAATATCCTCGGTCCACATCGAATGGAAGGGTCGTGGGCCGTGTAGTCATGACGCCACCGGCTATAACTATAGCAGACCTTACCCAAGTTGCACCTGTGGCTCCTGAGTGTACTGCTAAAAACAACTTTCTTCTAACGTGAGAACTTATGGCTCATGCGTTGCCATAAGTTCTCACGTTAGAAGAAAGTTGTTTTTAGCAGTACGAAGTGCCGGCAATACAGATGTGGTGGAGGCAGCTCAGCACCATTGTGCAAGAAGGCCAACAGGTCTTGAGAAGACGCGGGGCAAACCGCGTTGTGTCACTAAACCCCCTAAGCTGAGATCCGCACGCCCTGGAACACCAGGAAGTTCCTGGCCTTGGACAAGATGTTGATCTCCTGCTGCTTTCTTCGGGCCATGGAACATTAAGGGCTTGGGGTTCTGTACCCAACCTGGAGGCCAGGAGTGGAAGTTGGCACTGCTGAGGGGAGTCAAGCACCCCACCGAGCGGAACAAGCCAGGCATGTGGAAATTCTACCCCGCAACCCTACACCGCCATGTCTGCAGAAACGTTGCTGCCTCTTTTCGTAGGGGGACCTTTCAAGAGGGTCCATTCAAAAAACTCTAAGAGCGGCAGCTACGTGTGCCGAGGGTCGTTGCTCTGATTCCTGCTGCCATAAACCATGTAGACATTACAAAACTCCTCAACGCAACCAGGACCGCACTGTCCCCATGTTAGGGAACCTAAAAAGAACCTCTTCGTTCGAGCAACTGTCGGTGAAGAGTGCTCGTATGGCTCTTAGGAAGCATCCTCGAGGCTCGCAAGGTACGCTTCCTGGGACACCGCCTCGCCACAAGGGGAGAGTTGGGTTGGGCAAGGGGTTCCTTGCAAACTCAGGCTTTTCAACCAGGGTTGATGACGACAATCACGCACTCCACGCTGCACACTCGGGTGAAATTCTTCGAAGCCTGGCCATGTGTGAGACACTTCGGCCAGCGCAAGTCAGGAAAAGCTGATCATAACATTCAAGATGCTGATCACAAGTAGGAAAGTATTCATGTTGCTCCAGGTTTCGGGATTCTCGGGCTTGGGGTCTTGCACTTCAGTTCCGATTATACGCCCGGCCGACCTGTCCATCGATCTGGTAGCGTGCCTGCAACGCATGGAGACTGAAACGCTTGGAATATGGCAAGCAGTCATATAATGTCAGGCAAACGCAAGTCTGACTTCGGAAACATGCCATTGCATCTTGTTCAGGGCTACTCAATTTCCAGCCCAGCAATGGCCCATGAGGCAAACAACGAGGGCCTCGGTACTGGGCTGTATGACCTGAACAAAACACCAGGGCAAGCTTCGCAAGCTGTCTGCTCCGAGTGCTGAAGGTATGGCAGGCTTAGCCAAGCTGTCTTCAGAGCGTTACCCCTCGAAAGCTTCCACATCAAAACCATGTATCGCTGCTGGGATCTGAGCCCGACGAAACCGCTTCGTCTGTGAGGAGCCTGAGAACATCGACATACAGAGCTCCAACATACAATACACACATGCACGTGGAAGCGGCATGCACGTATTGAACCCGTTGAATGAGCTTTGTTAACGTCGGGCAGTAAACGCGACGAAGAGTGTGCGAGTTCGAGCAGCCAACGGAAGCAAATGAATGGGCACATCTCTGGGTCGGGGGAGCCACTTGAGTGAGTCTCACCCGGGATGTCTAACTTTTCCGGCCTTCCGACACTTTAGCTCCAAGCTTTTGTGAGCGCGCAGTGTCTTGTCAAGCTTTTCATACATTTGCCAGCACGACTCCGCGAACCACTCATGCCCTGCTTGGAATGGGCCCTACCACGGGTCAGCTGGGCTCTTGGTCACCCAAGAGAAGCTGGACAACTCACCACTAAAGGATGGCATTTTCAATCATTTTCAGCATTCAACTGCCATCTCGCTCCTTCAGCGGAATGGTTGAAGCACTCTCTGGTTGTCCGGTTGTGGCCACGCACGCCGGTATGCACGGCTGCCGGATCATAAAAATACTTAAAAAAGATCAAACACTCAAAATGAACAACCGAGGGTTGAAGGTTTAGGGTTTTGGGTTTTGGGTTCAAAGTTTAGGGTTTTAGGGTTTAGGGCCTATTTCTTGTTGATACCTTTTGATTCTTGCTGATCCTTGTTTTTGGCCTCCATCCCGGTATCCACATCTAGCTTGACCTCTTGAAGCGAGTCAAGACAGCATTGTGCTGGTAGGCAATGGGCCCCCTCCCATAACCAAACCCAGCCTTCTTGAGGACGTTCGAATCGATAGACCTGTCTGCGCAGCGGTTGGGCTCGAAGCTAGAAAAAGAGCTGGAGAGCTCGAGGACCACGACGCCAAAAACAACAAGGAACCGTTTTTGCGTGATCTGTGTTTACAGAAAGCATGAAGCAATGGCTTGAAAACTTCGAAGCCCCCGGAATCCCCCTGAGGCACCCGAGGACCCCAAGCAAGTTGTAAAAGCCCAGGCTTGCTGAACAGCTGGGCTTCCGGGCCAGCTCCACGGAGCAACGCCGCCGCGCAACCTCCTCCGGACCTTCCGCCTCTTGGCGATGCACTAGGTCCTGGCACGGATTCTTACTTGGCTTTCACCTCTCACTTTCGTGCGCTAAAGGACATTGGGGACTTCACTGATTCTGTGTTTTTGGCTTCGAGGTTTATGGTTGTCCATGCACGGGGCTTCGTGGATTCTCAATGCGAGCTACAGAACCACCGAACCGCACTCGAGGCGACTTACGCAACCTTGGAGATCCTCGAAAATGAAAAACCCAACATCACCTCCAAGCCAAGGCTAATTGTTTAAGCAGTACACTTTCACATCGAGGCATTCATCAGTTTACAATTCCTGCACCTCATGCTTGTCAGATTTCAAAGCACAGCTCACACCATATCCCGACCCCCAACCCTCGCAGCCTGCAGCCGATCCCCGCGGAGGTGCCGCGTACGGACTCCCAGAACAAAGCTAACGGCATCCATCAAGTTCGACTTGCCCGCACCATTGGGACCTGAGCTCGGGCTTTCAGACGTGGGGATGAGCAGGGTTCTATTGCACAGCATGTTTAGAGCTCACATTTGTTCGGAGCTCTGTCTGTTGTTGAGAAGGATTTTCACATTTCGGTCGGAACGCAAAGAAGCTGACTATGCAAAGCAAATTGCCCACAAGCAAGATACGGCAACACGTGGGAATCCAGGATCTGGGCCAACAATGCATGTGAGCTTCTTGAACGGCCCCACTCGTACCTGCCTTGGAAGACCACTGCGATTTGACGAAGCCACTGTGCGAACCGAAAGAGTGTGTTGCATTACAGCGCCACTGATGCAAGCTGTGCCCAGTGTAGTTTCGTGAGTATAGGGGTACAAATATTGCCCCAACAACCACCCAAACAGGTCAGCAGGAACCCTTCATACGACTTGAAGTTGTCCAGCACCACCTCTTCAACCTGGCTGGCTACGCATGCGCTTCACGTGTTTTCATGCAAACCCCTCATCTGCGAAAGACAAAACAGGCATGCCCCGCGCATCCCTGCATCCTACAGGCCGACTATGCTACCGTACATTGACAGATGAAAGGTTGCATGCGCGAGACTGGTGTTTCGGTGTTGTTGTGTTGCTGATGTGCGCGGCTGCATCTCATCGTGCTTGAGCACCTCTGAGCCAGCTCCAAAAACTTGTCCTCTTGGATTTCCAAACTGCACTTCACACACACTCGTACATCTAGCTGCGCAGATGGCAGCAAGAAATAACACACCCCCCCCCCCCCACAAATAAAATAAACTGAGCACAAAAAAAATACCTAACAGCCCCGAAAGGCCCGAAAGGTGTCCTTGCTTTCGCCACACGCTTCCAACAATTTTCCCCCCCCTCCCCCACCCCTCCGCTTGCTCCCAATTCCTCCTCCGCTTCCTCCCCCTTCCTCCCTCCTTCCCCCCCTTCTCCCACCTCTCCCCCCCAAGTTACGGTCAGACGATCCCTCAAATTCGCAACTCAAACAAGTGAAGAAAAGATTCGTGGGGCGCTCTGTTCTGGGGGCATTTCACCGTATTTCTTCGCTGCGCAACCCCCCACCCAGTTCATTGCTCAGGCCATCCCTCTACTTGGCACTTGAAGCGATCGGATAAACACTTTACACGTCGAATTGACGGAGCTCAGCCCCCCCCCCCCCCTCTCCAACACCAGCTCGCCATCGAAAAAGCTGTCTGTGGGATGAACTTCAGGAAGGCCGTTGATGTAATGCTACATGTCTGCCATCTTGGCGACTTGCAAGGTTCGGATTTTCCGCCGAGGGACTCTCCTCGAAAATTCGTGACGGGAAGGGGGCCCTGCAACTCTCTCCCTTCTGAATTTGCTCTGTTTTTCTCGCAATTCTCTCGATCCGGCATTTTCTCACGCGTGCATGACGCCCGCACCTGTGTCCTCAAATGGCACCACAGGCACGGGAACGTGTGCTGGCAAGACATCGAAAAGTACAACGCGCCTGCAAAAAGCTCAGTCACAACTTCATAGAGCCCTTCCACGCCCAAGTTGCGCAACTGAAAGCTGGATGTTGCGTAGCTGAAAGCTGGATGGGCTAAGCAGCTCGGCATCTGTCCACAGATCGCCCGAAGCCCGCCGAGGGCCACATTACGTCCGGGCGCACGTCGAAGGTGATCTTCCATCCCTGCCCAAAGCCCAAAATTTCAGAAGTGGAGGCGCCGTCCAAAGCAGCGTCTGCTGAGGCCACCTTTTTCCACATGTTCAAAGCCTGCTCCATTGTTCCCAACCAGAGCAACGCATGTTCCAGGGAGTCGCAAACAAACATTCTCAACAAAGACCCCACGCCCTCGCCGGCAACTTCACCTATCTTCAGCTTGCAGCCCGTACACATGGCTCGCAAGGCCCAAAAAGCCTGTCGACGTTTCTTCAACACAAGACGAAACTGTAAACGAAGAAAACTTTCAATCTGCTGGCCACCATCTTCGAAGGACGCCAAAACGATCTCCTTGAACGCCTTCCAGAATTTGCAGATAACTGTTCTTGCAAAGGGCTGCTTTCGCCTTGAACGCCGTCAGATTCTCTCGTGATGCTTCTGGCTGTCCGTCGCCCTTTCTCATCCACATCCACGATGAAATCGCCTCCTGCTTGAAAGGCTCGTCAAGCAGAAAGCGCATCGTGCGCAAAGCATCCAGTGGCCTGCAGTTCTGATGACTCTTCCAAAGACTCTTCCAACCCTTGAGGGGCCACCGTGACATCTGTGACCACTCTGAACTGACCTCTGAGTCTCCCTCTCTCCCTCTCTTCCTCTCTCCCTCTCTCCCTCTCTCCCTCTCTCCCTCTCTCCCTCTCTCCTTCTCTCCCTCTCTCCCTTTCTCCCTCTCTCTCCCTCTCTCCCTCTCCCTCTCTCCCTCCCTCTCTCCCTCTCTCCCTCTCTCCTTCCCTCTCTCCCTCTCTCCCTCCCTCGTTCTCTCTCCC